>ML807244.1:31806-70756 GCA_009831015.1 Picea engelmannii
AAGAGCATGATGTATACTATCCATCCATGGGTGTTGTATATTCATTTTCATTTTCCTTCATGTCCAAATAACTTCATCAATCTTCTGGTCCAAAACCCATGACTAGGGTTGACATCAATGACAACAACCAATCTTCCAACAGTTCCAAGATTTTTTCTAGGATCGTAAGTTAACTGCGATGCATCCAAAAGAATGTGGTATAACATCCTAGACTGAGCATATATGAGATTTAACTGCTGGTCTTTAAAGATCGCTTCTTCATCAGTGGTGACCCCAACACTAGCAACATCCTTCAATATAGGAGGGTGAAAATACTTAAGAAACCATTATAAAATAAAGGTCGGGGGTATAGGATTCTTAATCAACCTCTTCTGTCTATGCCACTCCTGGATATGATTCGAGATATGAGTGGCAATATCTTGGCATAAAATTGACAGAAGTTCTAGGCCAACATTGTAACGAATGGGCAATTGGAAGTGGTTAAGGAAGACCAATACCATCTGACTAAAAGTCCCATATTCCCCCCTAGTTAGCTCAATATACCATTTCGCAGCAACTCCAATAAGAGTGCGTTGAAATAATCTTAATCGAATAGAATCGTCATTAAGGGAATTCGAGGAGCACCATAGGTGAAAGGTAGTAACATGATCACCAGGATCTTCGCCATTCTTACCTTCGAACTTTGGGATGTCCAAGGGAAGCTTGGTGGGGATGGGGGGCCATGTAGGATCAAGACTCACAGGTTCGTTCATCAACTTAGACAAGTCTGGAAGATTAAGCGTGTCCATAAAAGGGAGATGAGGTTGCGACATTTGGCCCCAAGCTCCCGGGAAATATTGTATTAGAGGAACTATAGTCCATCCAGGGTTCTGGTAAGAACCATGGCCCTGTCTGGGATTACAAGGCCCTCATCCAAGCTGATTCATAAAATGTTGGTTGGGCATCATTCCAACAAGAATGTTTTGTTAGGGGTTATAAAAATTTCCCCCAACCGGATTGGATCTGGGTTGGGGGTTTCCCAAAGCGTGAAACTGACCTCCTCCAGGTGGGAATCCAGAGGATAGTGGTGGATTTGTCATGCCAAACGTATTGGTCAGAATATGCACCGAGGAGGTAGGGTTATAGGATGGAACTTGAGTTGAAGCTTGTCTGCTAGGTTGGTTGTTCCACCTAGAAGAAGGAGGATTGGACTTGAGGTTAAAAGCATGAATGCCTCCCATATTAGGAGTCGTTTGAGGGATTTGAGACCCACCAAATGAAAAAGGAGTGTAAGGAGGTGTAGTGCCCCCAAGCCCAATGCTAGCATTAAGGCCAACAACTGGGATGGCATTCGAAAAATGCGAAGTAAAGTTGGGCATACCATAGGAAAAAGGACTAGAATCCATAGGGATGGACTGAACATTATAGCCCGATGAGTGACCAAGAGACCCAAAAGGGCTCGAGGCGGTATCTTGAGCATTCACTATTGGCCGATCCATAGTAATGATAGGTGCCTTTGGCACTACAACCATTGTGGTTGAAGGATTCGAAGGGGTTCCATTAACTATAGTGGGTGTGGGAGTCAAAGGGCTCCTAGTGTTCTGAAGACTAGGTTCAATACTCATCCTTGTAGAATCACAAGTCTGAACAGTGGACGTGTGTGTACCATGGGTAATAAATCTACGCCTTTTAGAAGGAAAAGACTCAAAATCTGGAGGTAACTATAACAAGCAACGAGATCGTTGGGGAGGCTGGCCCGACTCCATGATGACTTAAGACTCTAAAGATAAAAATATATCCTAAGGCCAACTAGTAATCAAAGAGCACACCAAAATTCAAACAACCAATATGCATACAAATGGGGTAAAGTGGTTGAGTGGCCTCCCTCCCTAAAGAAGGTATGTCTCTCCTAAGAGGGGCCTGCGACTCCCTGCTAAATATCAGAGGAAACATAATCAGTTATAAGGGCCCTCATGGGCTTAACAACCAGTTGGTCAGATCCCCCCAGAGAGGTAATCCTCCATAAAGGTTGTGTGTTGTCTGACCCTTATCTGACCCAGGGTACTTGTAGAATAACCCCTGCAAGTAACCTATGAGACACCTAAGTCAAGCAACTAATAAACCACTGTATAACCGATGAACATGCGAGTAGTCGTAAGTCAAGTCCACCATATGGTCAGGGTAGCAAAGATCAAAACCTTGAAAGCACCGCCTCTCATGGAGGTAAAGGCACTAGCAATATCCCCATATACAAATAGATCCCCAGAAATATCTCTGACGCTAAGAAGGTATCGGGGGATATCCCTTCAACCAAATTTGTGTGACCTCGTGATGAACTCCAGTGTGAGCGAAGCCTCTTGATATTACCAATTATACAATGGATTTCTCCACTCCCTTTCTCAGACACATATGTTGATTTAATTGCCTTGGAGAAGTTTACTCACAAAATCCTATTCCAAGGCACTAAATCCTAAGCTAGTTTGTGCACCCTAGAAAATAAAATCGTGACTAATCAATTTTAAATTATAGATTTAATTTTGGTGGTCGTGATTAGTCAAAAAGGTATGGTAGTGAAACTCATGGTGTTATGACTCTGCAAGAAAAGTGAATATGAAAATAATGCAAAGTCCTAACTTTAACTTTAAAGGAATGATATGCTTCTAAAAATCAATGTAATTTTCAATTTCAACTCTGTAATTCTGAAGTAAAATGCAATCTTTCACTACATGCACTAAGATAATGACAAGGACTCAAAAGACAAAAATGCCAAGAAATGAAAAATGCCTGTTTTTTGTAGTTTCAATATAATAAGAATGAAAAAGCATGGACTGAAAAGTAACTTGATATATAACCCTACTATGTATAAAAAGAGATAACTCAAGCAGGATACCAAGCATCAAAACACCCAGCCCAATGTACAAGGACAATAAAAAATGAAAAGGTGATGAGAAAGATTCCGCCCAGAAATTCAACCAAAGATAGGTTTCCTATCATCCCACAAGCACTTAACAGGCACTACAGAGACCCAAGAAGGCTAAGTAAACATCAAATCCCACCCAAAAACCACCAGACCAAGAAAATAGGCAAGGAAAGCTGATGTACACGACTATTTAGGAAAACATAGTGTATATACACATCTTGTAGAGGGACAACCTATGTATGTACGTGACTGTCAGGGAAAAAAGCATGTATATGTTTCAAAACAAGGCCAAGCAAGGGAGAAAAGGATGAAAACTGAGACCTAGAGTGAACAAATGCTTTCAAGCAATGATACGACAAGAAACATATTAGAAATGAGAGAAATCTAAGGAGAAAAGTACTCCAAACCCTAAGAAAGAAGATTCAATCCCCAATATGGTCGTCAATTATGTTACGAGGAAAATCTCTCTATGGCTAGGGTAAACCACAACACATGGAAATGACTGTATAAATAAACTCTCTTCTCAATTATGCTATATAAACAAATATGCTAGCAAGACAAGATAAAAGGCCTACCTCGTCCAGGTGTTCGATGAAGTCCACCGTTGTGCAATTGACCCAAAGCAATATACTCGCAACTAGTCCTCAACAACCAAGCAAAGAAAGCACATGGTGATATTATATAATGTTAGCACATTCAATAACATAATCCATTAATAAACAAGACAAATACGCCCATGGAATAATAATTCAATATATTTGCAAGATATCAATTAGATGGGAAAAGAGTATTTCTATTAATATATGATCAACAAAAGTCAAAATGTTATAGACTTCTGTGTCATCACGGTTCAAAACTGAGAAACTAAGTTCTTTCCAACTGGTCCTCCACCACTTCGATCCTCCACCAAAGGCAAGCTCATAAGAGAGAAATAATGAGGTTCTCAATCAATAGGGGAAGATCTTGGGGGTTGAACACTATGTTCAGACTTAAAGGACAAAGGGATGCAAACTCAATATGAAGTAAATAATTTCTCCAGAGTAAGTTTGCTCTCAAATTTGAATTCTTTCTCCTTTTTTCATAGCTCGTAATTGGCCCATTTATAGCCTTAGAAATGGAACCGAAGGGTCAAGTCAGAACGTTTCTAGTATGTGGAAGGCCAAGGATCATAGATCTCCTTTCGAGACATGGAAACCCGACATTAAATTTCATTTTCTGGCACAAATCCTGATGTACGTGGGTTGTAGTGGAGCATCCTGTGTATACACATGTTGTATAGTAGGCAATATGTGTACATTTGGAAAGATATTTATTTTTGGCTCTGGATTTTATAAACAGGGAAGATAAGTCTGCATGGGGTAATGGAAAAAGGACTTCTGGGCAAGATTGCATAGGGTGAGGCAAATCTTGATATAACACTAATACTAATAAATCTACTTGAAATTTCATATCAACATCCATCAATCAAATCTGAGTATTTTTTGATGAAAGAAATTGCCTTGTTCAACAGATAGGTCCCAATTAGACTTCACACCATTTGTAGCAGGAAACCTATCCATATTTTGTCCCAAGAACCATTACTTTAGATGGTGGAATTGGTTGTGAAATATAGAATGCAGTATGCCATTATTCTATGTGTAGGATACATGATAAACTAACCTATCCTAGATAGGAGTAAATGCTAACCAAGAGATACAAGGTATTTTAAGTTTTCTTGTGCACATATCTAAAATAGAAATTTATTTAAGAAATACATAAACACATAAAAATGAACATAAGTGTAAAACAAATAAGTTTGTTAGAACACTACTATTCACCATATCAAATCTACCAACTTAAATCACACATATCAAATTAGAAAGACATAATAATAACAATAAACTCATTGCAGAATTGTCAATAATAAAACAATACAATCTTACAGGGGCTCCAGAGACATCATAAACACTTGAAAAATTTCTTAGCATTTACAATATAACACCAGTGCTCCTATTAAAAAATGGCACTGAAGGATTCTCCTCATTATAATTCTCAAAAATTTTACAAATTTGATAGTCAATAAAAACCCCTCTTAGAGTGAATTGATGGACTTATAAATCCTCCACTCTATAACTTCTTCTTGGGACTTCTTGACTTCCCTTTTAACAGTTTCAACTTCCTTTTCTTTAATCCTTTCCTAAATACTATATGACATTATTAATATGATTTAGTCATCCTTGTGCCTTGTCTTAAATATAAGTGACCCAAATTTCATGCTGGGATGAAATATCTAGGATACATCTAAGAAGTAATTGCTCAAAATCAACTTCATAATATATTGTCTCCCTGGTCATGGGCCCCATTTCTTTGTTTAAGGTACTTAAGAAATAATTAATCATATTTATCTCCTTATAGAGGCTAATAATTTATTCCTTTATAACTTCTTTAGTAATTTTGGAGTCATCCCAATCAATACACTCCCTTTGTTCTTTATGTTTTCTTCTAGCTCGCTCAAAATATCTACCATGGGTCTAGGTGATCCCATATCTCCCAATGGTGGAAGATGACATCTTTCAATGATTTTCTCCACAATAAGGTACAAGTGTTTTCAATTGTTCATTGATATTGTGATGTCCTTCTACAACGTTGTCATTTCTATCTAGAAATTTGATAGAGTTGCATAATTTAATTGGTTTTCTTTTTATAACATCATCGATAGATCCTCTTGTGCATCCTTCTGTTACAACCTTAATTTCCACCCTAGCGACCCATGGAGGACCCATTGATGACATCATGTTGAGACAAACTCTTTTCCCCTATATTTCCCCTATTTTTGAGGATGATCACACTTGAACTACTTGGCAGAGAATGACACGACCGATCACTATTTTCACAACTAACAACCCGCGACTAGTCATTAGTTGTGGTACTATTGACTTGCGAACACCTATGTGCCTTCTATAATTGGTGATTCACAAGGAGATCAATGCAAGGTGAGTTGTTTCTCTCATGATATGGGATTGGGAACTCTTAGTCCATTCGATTTCAATTATTTCTAGAGATATAGAAGCCTCTCGTAGCCTCCTCCACCAATCTATATAAGGAAGGCATTCCATGGGTTAGAGAAGGAAGAATCATTTACATGTACATGTTGTATGATTTCCAGAGGAGTTATTCCATAAGAAACCAGTCTTCATACTAGGTTATCCTTGCTTTTGTGAGGTCTAGGGAGGAGAAATATCAAGGAGCCTAGGAGGAATGCATCATGACTCAAGGTATGATTTTGTTGATGTATTCACTCTTTATTTGATTTAGATATAGAACTATGTGGTTTTACCTTATAATTCTTATGTATTCAGTGTTCAATACTTGCTTGTGCTAGATCAGATCTTTCCTTGAGTATATCATATTATATCTAGGCTATATTTTTGATTTCCTAACCCTTAAGAAGGTTTGAGCATTGGTATATGTTGTCACTTGTGTGCAGGAAGCAGGTTGCAAGAGTTGGAGATGGACCTTCAGAGTTCTGGAAACTGGGATACATGAGTACAACCACCAATTCAAAGGTATGCCATTATATATTCTTGCTTGAATACACACAAATATAATATATATAGGGAAAATTATGCATTGTTCTATCATGTTTGTCTTTCTTAGATCAAGGGAATATCCAAGGGAGGTCTTGATTATCTGTAGGTGAGATTTATCCATTAATAGAATTGACAACTCCACTGGGGAAGGATATTTGATTCTTCCTTACTTTTATTTCCCTTGTTTATTTACCTCTGAAACCTATTTTTGTAGCCTATAAATATTCCTTATAACTCTATGAGAGATTAGATATTTCAGATCTGTTAGAGCTGGGCCAAATTTCATCCTTTTCCCCAAATTTTATAGATGATCACAACTGATTAGTTAAAAATAGAGTGTCTAGTCATGAGAAGCATAAATACTGGGCCACAACTGCCTGYAGATGATCGCTAGCTACAGACTTGTTGGCTGCAACTGCCCCTRTAGGTGACTATTTTTCAATTTTTTCTRATTTTCCTTGATCATATATGAAMTTTTCGTGGTTTTCTAATCATGTTAGGGGTTCRATARCATAGATCTCCTCTATGATTCAGATTCTTCTTTTCTATTTGAATTTGCAATAAATTTGATGTGTCTTGAGTGTTTTGGTTGGGTTTTCTTGTTTGAGTGAGCTATCTACCTAGTGAGTGGTGATATGGGCAGTGTTCCCAATAACTCATTTCATATATGGTAGTGTGTCTTTATCCCTTTTGAATCTAGTTTCTGTTTGTTAAAATGTGTTCCATTACTAGATCATCTTTCAAGTTCATGGTTTTTTAATCCCATGTAGACATTGGAGTGTGTCAAGGGGCATCACTACCAATATTATTTAACTCTTTTCTTGCTATTTTCTAGTTTGATTTGTCTTAGATTAGAAGAAAATTTCATTTAAAAAAAAAACATAAAATAAAAAAAATTCTAGGGTAAATCTTTTGAGTGCTTTGAAAGATATTGCATTGGTGTGTTTTTCATTAAAGTATATTTTCTATTTCCTTGGCTTGTGTTCCATGGTTTCTGCATGATTGTGAGTTTATTCTATTGATTGTGAAAACTGAAAAGGAAAAGTTTCTCTTCCCTTAGTTAGATTTCATCGAAGGAGAAAGTTGCATATTTTTCAAACACATTTTGTCTTCTTTGGATTGGAACGGAGTGAAGAACATAATTGAAGTTTCATTTGTTCCCTTGCCTAATATACAACCATAAGAAAAAAAAACGCTTAATTTAAAATCATTTAGACTCTTTTTCTTGAAGAAAACCAACACAGATAAGATTTAGGGCCTTGGTGTAGGATTGGAGAGTAAAATCTCCAAGGCCGCCTAAAATGAACCTAGAAGTCACTAAAGAGTGTTCAAATGCATTATCCCAATGTGTGTGTCAGGAAGATCCTCTAACACAAGAGTTAATCATAAGGTCATATTGGGGAAAGTAGAGTGATATCCCCTCTATGCTTGTCTTGGTGTTTTCTATACTACTTCGACTACTACATGTACAAGGTTTTAGAAATTTCCCACAGCTCTCTGCGAGGTATCACTTTTGAAGCTTCGGGCCTAGCTTCCCTACCCATTCATGTGGTTGGACCTTCAACTGTTCACCCGATCACTGATTGGTTCAGATTGTATTGATAATGAAATTAGATACAAAAAAAATATAACAGAGAACACATAAATACAATGAAACCAACTTTTATTAATGAATAAAATAACATAATACTATAGAACACAAACTAGCTAGATTGGTGGTAACTTATCTCTAAAGAGAAAGAGATGCCAACTATGCTCAATCACAACAAACACTACATCACACTCCATTTCCTTCTCAAAGGGATTCCTTCACCTCAATTAGATATGATAGAGTGAAAGGAGAATCAATTCCTATGATGCATGTGGGACAAACCCTTTTTACTAGATTGTGAGTTATTGAAGAATAACTTGGTCTAATTTTACAAAATGCCACAGGCATGTACATGATATTGTTGGCATGTGTATAGGCAGAGTGTACTTTTCATTGATGGAAAGATCAGAGTGTGCATCGATGGAAAAATAGGAACAAAGATCAAAGCTTAGTGAAGAAGAAAACAATATGCAGAGATCAAAGCTCAAAAGAGATAGCGTTCTAATATGCATAGACGAGATCCCATACATCAAATCTCGCAGAAGGATCAAAGGTCCTGGCTTGCAGAAGGATAAAAGGTAATTTCAGGTGAAGAAGAAAACAATGTGCAATCCAAGATCAGAGAGGAATAACACAGAGTTGCACGCAGAGTGCAAGTGTGCACCAGGGCTGAGGTTAATTCCATTACCAATGCTCAGGAGAGATAGTGTTCTCAGAAACGCAGACAATACCTAAAGTCATCATGACTCGCAGAACCTTTGACACTCATAAATTATTCCAAGTCAAGAGGAAGCATAAGCTGAAGAGGAGGAGCAATAGTGGCTATCCGATCAATATCCAGACAGGAGGAGAACGCAGAAATATCGAGCCTTCGATCTAAGAACATGATTGATGAACAACGATTTGTCTGGATCTAAAGATGTGAGGAGGTTACACTCAATAAATTTTGAGATTTGAAATCTCCGGAATCTGAAGTTTCATTAGCTGTTAGATCAATTTCGAGTGGAAGGACAAGATAAGATAGAAAAGTTGCATCATAGAAAGATTGAGCCATTGATCCAAGATCCTTATTGAATGAACATCATTCACTTTGGATATAAAGATGCGAGGAGGTTATGCTCCTGAAAGTTTGAGATTTGAAATCCCTAGAATGAAAATTTCTGTCAGCCGTCGGATCTGGAAATTAGACAATGACCGTTAGATCAGGGAGATCTATGTTAGAAAATCTTGTCTTGAAGGACATGTGGCAGACCACATCAGCAAGGACACATGGTAGACCATGTCATCAAGGACACGTGGTGAATCATACCATGACAAGTGTCAATTTGATTCGGCATTTCAGGTATGTGTAAATCACAAATCCGAGTGACACGTGGCATATTCTCATCTCATGACACGTCATTGAGTGACGCAAGAGTTACGTCACTCCAGGAGTTTTTCTTCAGGATTTTTACCACCAGTACTCATGAAAAGACCCGAAGTCCCGAATGTCGAAGACATGAAGTGGATACGATTCGTGCGATCTGAATATCATTTTGGATGTATTCTCGATCGTTGATCATGCAGTAGGATACATGTCAACAGATCGTGAAATTCGGGAAAACTTCTCCAGGAAAACATGAAGGAGAAAGGTTTGATATTTCCAAAGTGCCTAAGTCCCGAAGTGAACAAGGACCATTGATTTGAGGAGGACCCATGGCAGGAATCTGTGGACTCCAACTAAAAGCATTCTGAGCAAGCAGAGGTTGAGAATTGAAATATTTGAAGTCCGGAGACTCGAAGGAGATCATGACCATTGATTCGAGAGGGGCATGCATCGTTGGATCGTGAAATCCAGGTGAAATGCTCCAGGAGCAAGCGGAGTTTGAGAATCGAAACTCCCATAGCTTGAAAGGAGAAATCGATCTCGTCCGTTGGTTTGAAGGGACACGTGTCATATGATTGTTGAGACCAATGATTTCTCATGGAAAAAGGAAAGAAGATAGAGTCGTCAATTGAAGAGGACATATGTCAACAAATCTTCCATTTTAGAAGATATCCAGTGAGAAACAACAGGTTTTGAGAGTTGAAAATCCCGGAGCCCGGATCATGAAGGAAACTTGAGTTGTTGATGGAGGAAAGAGAGATCTGGTCCACAGACTTGAGAGGACAGATCTGAACTATCCGTTCAAGAGCACCATCAAGATCATGATATCGACGGTCATGCTCCATTGCGGGGCCAGAACATGCTATGGCCTTAATGTTTCATGAGCGGGCCGCAATTGAAACCATGGTTTTGGAGAAAGGATGCATGGAGGCTTGTAATGAATTGTGGGGTGAAAAGTGGGTTTCCCTCAAACCTCTTATGGACACTCCCACAATCTCATGGACACATGAATCTCATAGCCCAAGTTCATATCATGAAATGGAGCCAGCGTTCACTAGAAAGAAATCGGGAAGCACCTTTTGAATAAGCGCTTGGTCACCGTCGGTGGTCACGCGAAGGAAGGGGCTAGAAGCCAAATATGCCATAGTTGACTGGCTGTAACTGATAGAGAAGACGAAAAGTCTCAACTTCTAGAGAAGCTAAGGAATATCATCATAACAACCACTAATGATGAACTTACAGGGAATAGAACTACTAGAGAAGATGAAGAGTTTCCATGATGATCAGGAGATGACTCGACGTGAGAAAAGCATGTAGAAAAGAGAAGTGAAGGTATTCTACTATCGAGCTATGCTGGAGTGAGGAAGAGATGCAGTGAACAACCTGTAGGGAAGAACATTGATGCAGTGAAGAGTATGCATTGGCTTAGCACATGAAGTATGTAGAAGGTGCACATAGAGTATAAAAACGCAGAACAAAGAAGAGATGGGTGCTGCTATTGAGTGTGACTCATGTAGGTAGAAGCATGCAGTGTGTAGGACCTAAAGCACAGAATAAGCAAGGAAAAGAAACACATATCTGAGAGAAGAACAAAAAGCACAATAAATGCAAGGAGAGAGACACTGATGTAGCCAGAGCAGAGCAGTGTAACAGAATAGTGATGAGACTGGTAAGCCATAGATAAATGATGTATCACTATGATAAAGTTGTAAAAAACAAAGATTTATATTTCAGGGTGGTAGGGAGGTGCTTGGGAGGATTGGTGTCCTAAGAGTTTCAAGTGGGTTCTTGAACACAGGGAGTTGTAGCTTCCATCTAGTTGCAGCCAGAAAAACCAGGGTGGTTGGGTGGTGCAAGGGATAATTGTTGTTCTCTATTATATAGGTCGGTGCCTGAGTGACTGGAAGTTGGTGCTTCCATCCAGTTGGTGATGGAACACTTAGGGAGTTGGTGCTTCCTTCTAGTGGGTGCTAGAGAAACCAGCGTGTTGGTGCTTCCTTCTAGTGGGTGCTAGAGAAACCAGCATGTCGGTGCTTCCTTCTAGTGGGTGCTAGAGAAACCAGAGAGTTGGTGTTCTCAACAAGTTGTAGCTTGCAAAACAGAGGTGGTAGCCTCACAATGAGTTGGTTCTCATAAGAATGATAATGTACAAAAAATAAATATTACTTATCATATCAAGAAGAAGAGGTTTTTCCCTTTATGGGTTTCCTTAGGAAATATCTATCTCTGTATATTTCATGTGTGTGATTGATGTTGAATATTCTATTTCTTACCTCCCTTCATTATTGTGATTTTCATTGATTTATTTGTAAAGAGTTTAAAATAAGCATAATTTTTTAAGCACGGTAACAACTGATTCACCCCCCCCTCTCAGTTGTCCAACACATATCCCTAGGAAATCATTACATGATGGTTTTTATTAAGAAATGGAGATGGAATTACATTACATTCCCCCTTAATGACAACATCAAAAGGGTGAATATCATGGTTTATCAACACCCCATTACTATTTGGATCAGTCCTCCCCCATTAGGAAGCAATCGTGCCCATTGCATCAATTTCCCTTGGGAGATGGGGAAATGTTTTCTAAATATAAAACTTGGTGAGCCTCTTGCCTTGCTAAATTAGGTATCTTTATTGTACTTGGCATTCTACTTTTGAAGGATTTCATGAACATGTTGTTGGAGGTGTTGGATATGTTCAACAAATTTGGCTTCATGATGTTCCTTGGTATGAGTGTGGGAGGAAATTTTCGGTGAAGATGCAACATGAAGACCTATATAAACGGGGGCTAATGGTAGAATCCCAAGCACACCTGAAAATGGTCGTGGCCAATATAGCTATCGAGATCTCTTTTATAGCTATGCTAAACATATGTAACCTTCTTTTGCACCAACATAATTGGGCTCCCATAAGGTGAGGAGATTAGTTGAATGAGCTCATGAATTTGATGTTTTATTTCCTCATTCTCTAAAGGAACTGAATGAATATTATACCATTAGGTAAGGGAGCACTGGAAAAAAAGTTAATGGAATGATTGAATTAGCAGTGCAGAGGCACCCCCATAGGTGAAATATATTTGTGCTCATCTATAATCATGTTGGCCTGCTTCTTCAATATATAAAGGTCTTTGGACAAGGCTATAGTGGTTGCAATGACCTTCTATTCACCTTTTGATCAGATCATAAAGAGGGAAAAATATTTGTTCTGAGAGATTGATTTGTGCCATTATTTTGCCAATATCAATGAAATGACAGTAGTTGGAACTACTTTTGGTATCTTGTAGAGTTGAGCCCCAAAGTAATAATGAAACTATAGAGATAAGAATCATAAATAGGGTGATGTTTCGAAATATATGGTTGTCCTAAAAAAAATCATAGAATTCAAGTGGGGAAACATCATATAGTACCTTATATTTGAAGGACTTGATGTCATAGGACATGTGAAATTGATCGCTGAAGCAGATGTCTTGTCCCTAGCTCAACCATTCGATATTGTATGGTTGGGGGTGTGACATTGTTGGTAGCTTCATTCTTTTAATGATTGTTGGCACAGAGGCAGACCCAAGGTTCAATGCTACAACAACGCACCAACAAAACCCTAACTACTGGCTCTTTCGGCAACACCTGCGAAGCAGATGAAGTCTCACCCGAGGTAGAGGTAGGGGTGGTTGTAGGACTCAAGTGTCTGCAACCTTATCTGGGACACAGATCTGTGATTGCACTACTTAATAAAGCACTTAGCACCGTCAGTTCCTCAATATGAAATCAATATCCACTTTGATGATAAAACAAAGCTTCACAACATTCACATTAATCTAATGTATTTAAGCACTTAGCATAGGTAAATAGATTAGACATATCAGATCAAGCACTAAACATATTCATATAGATCAGATCTAACATTCTCACATATCATTAGCACTAAGCATAAGAAGATTTATCTAATCATCTCAAAGAACTTAGCAAATAACATATAAACACATCAGAACATCACACAGAGCAAAGTGACACAATATTTACGTGGTTCACCCCCACCCTGGGGCTACGTCCACCAACTCTTCTTCTTTATTAGCTTCTTCAACAAGTTACATGGACAGAGCCTCAAAACCCTTCTTCACATAGGAAAAAAGATCTGCGCAACTCGCTATATCCTTCTTCCTTGCATTACAACACAAAGCCTTCCACCGTTTGTTAAAACCACTTGCACTTAGCTCTGCAAGTCTCTTACAGTCATGCACAAAACACTTACAAGACCTACTTGCACTTAGCATACATTTACATTTCACTAGCAGGCTAACTTCACATAGATGCCCCTCCTTACATTTCCTAGACTTCTATTTATACATTACAAAATAGGCCTAAGCATGGGTAAACCCATGGGCCGACATTCCAATCCCATTACATAATCCAAAAAACCCAAAAAGGACCCAAAAAGGGGCCGAAATCTCGTGATCTCCACTTCGTCTTGCACTCCTCCTTCGATAGTCTGTCGAAGTCCAAAATAGGTCAACATGACCAAGAATCTCCCAAAACTTGGTCAAGGGCCAACAAGCCCCCAACACTCACCTGTGACTCGTCCTGAGTCACTCTGGTCTGACTAGTTATGACTCAAATGCCTAGAGCTTGGCTTGAGCTACTTCGACTTGTTGTTGTGCTATGACCTCTTGCTTAGTGAACTCCTGGATTAATGCATCATTATTTGGACCTTCTAGGCCCTGTTATGCTATGGTGACAACCTTTTCTAGCTTTGCTCCTCGACTCTCAACCTATTTTAACAATTGGCATGCCTTATATTGTACTAGTTGGAGCCGTTGAGTGAATTCCATAACTTTTATTTGAATCGTATGGATCTGTTGTTGGGCGGTGTGCTTCTCTTGAGACTGCTTCATTCTTTCTATGGCTGATAGGGCCTTCAGTTGTGCCTGTAGTGTGTCTATGTGTTTCTTCTCTTCCTGGAGCTGCAAATCCAGTGCCTGTAACTATGGATTCTTGGTGAGGTTCTCATATGATTGGGCGCTGCAGTTACTCAGCTGCTTGCATTCCAGAGCAAGATCTTTTAGTCTGTCAACTGCACTGTGGGCAGTTGCTTCTCACTGGTCCCTTACGTCCCGTGGGGTCTTGGGAACAGTGCATAGCTCTAACTCTACTATGCGCTGTTGGAGCTATTGGATGGCTTCCGCGAGATAATCTACCTACTTCGTGACTTGATCCTCTACCTTTATTTCTGCGACTATCACAGAGAGAAGTGCTATGTTGACTGCTTCCTTTACTGCAAGTTTCTCTGCTAGCAATTGTTCCTTACCTTGCTGCAGTTGTGCTTTTTCTTCATCCCACTTCGCTTGGAGAGCAAGATTTTTACGTTCTGCATTACTGCATTGTTTGACAAGTACTCCCTGTATTCGTGTCAAAGCCTGGGTGGCTTGTGTTGTTTCTTCCTGTTCTCGTCGAAGGTGAGATTCGACTGTATCAACGATTCAATGGAGTTGAGCTGGCTCATATCCTAGTTCTGGTGTTCCTAATGGAAGAGGCGCAGTGGAAACTACGCGGCTAGACTGTAGTGCCTGTTGCACCCCTTGAATTTCAACCTCAATTCGATTGTACATCTCCTCCTGATTAGCCTCTTGCTTCTCTGTTATCTCTAGCGAAGCATCATTCAGGGATGCTATGATGAAATAGAAGTCATCTTGGGTGAGGATAGTCTACAATTTGGTCATGGTTTCTTTCAATTTCTTCCAGGAGGAAGGCTTTGGGGGGGAAACCTTCCTTTTCTTCGAGGGGTCCTCCTACTCTCTAGACGATGTTACTTCTCCTCTATTCTATTTATCCTCTGTGCTATATATCTCTTCACCATCACCTCCTGGAGCTGGTGACAAGGAAGTAGTCTTCACCTAGGCACTGCTTAAATCTTGTACTTCGTCAGTCTTCTTTGTTTTTCTAGGTCCGGGTGTATCCTGCGCAGCTTCTGGGATGTCTATGTCAGATATCTCTGCAAGTTCGGCTGGAATAAGGAGGTCCACCAACCATTCCTTGGTGATATCCTCCAATTCCTCCTCCGTCAATTTGTAGTATGACTATAGTTGTTGCTTATGTTCATCTGCGTGCGCTGTAATATAAATAAAATGTCGATCAACACTGAATTTCATCAAAGGTCGGAACCTGTGTAAAGTATTTAGGGTCATAAAAGGCTTGGACTGGATGGATGTCTTCAGCTGATTGTAGTATGTCTAGAACATGACATTTGACTGCCATTGCTTATTCATGTCACTAGAATACCACAGTGTACTGAACTTTGCGGCCAAAGGTTCAAAGGGCTTGATGTCTGGGAAGGTCGCACCTTCCGTCATCTCCTAGGCAATGAAAGAGATCAGGATCAATAGCCAGCTGAAATGAAATTCATACCCTTGATCCTGGGCTTCTCTGCAATCAAGTTCTAATTGGTTCGCTAGGTACTTCACCCAATTCATTTGTAGGCCCTCCCTGCACTTCCCTACGAGGTCGAATACAAAACCAGTGACTTGGGTGGGTCAGTTCTTGCGAACTAACTTTACTGTGATCAATTAACAAGAGAGGTGAATTACGCCGCTCTAGATAGAAGCTACCTTGTAGCCTCATGTGCCCTTCTTGACATCGTCGTAGGTTTCCTTTATCCTTTGAGCTAGAGCGTGATCCATGGTTTTTCTGGGATAGAAATCCTATGGGTCAGGGCCTTGCATACTTAGCCCTATGATATGATTGATCAACGTCAGATCCACTGTGATACGATGGTTTAACCAAAAGTATCCACCATGGTAAGAGAACAACAACAACTTGACACATGCATTCACCTCTTGGTGTCTTCTAAAGTGAGGAATATTTGTGACGTTGAGCAATGTGGACTGTGCGAGGTTCATAGTCCATGATTGGGGAATTATCTTCGAATTCTTTTCCTTTGTTTTGGTCAGGTACTTATTGTTGGTCACTATAATTGCTTAATTAATTTCAAACAACCAAGTGAAACATAAATTATCAACCCAGGGAAGTCTTTTGTTTCAAAGATAGCTGCGCACTATATATGCTCAATTCCAAAAGCACTTAGTGTTGTAGTAAGNTGTTTCCCCCAAATTTGTAATTAATCCTAATACAGGAATTACTATGCTAAAGCATGATGAAAATGTGAATGTATGATGTGAAGGGACCTTATGAAGAAGGTCGATAAATGTAAATAAAATTATGAAATTATATTACAGAACTGATGAGAGGGGATGTGCAGAAAAAGAGACCACGATGGTGGTGGAAGGCACCTGAAAAGGTGGCGTTAACTTCCACTGAGAATTAAATACCATATTTGGACTCCACTGGCCCGAAGAACCAAAAGCGGCTCGCTGGCCCTGGAAATTAATGGCTCGCAGACTGGTAGGCGGATGTCTTGATGAGGGATGGGATGGTGAACCGCCCATCCGTAGGGACGTCAGGCCTGATCAATGCGAGGGAAATCGTGCCACACGCAACCTCGGGAGAGGATAAGGCATATGGCTGAAACGATTTGAAAGGGGGCAGACGCGAGGGGAACTCGGGCAATTTTTATGCAGAGTGAGTGATCGCAGAGAGGGAGGATTGCAACCTTCGCTCCTGGGCACTGACAGACAGAGAGACGCAGGTCTCAGGACATCGTGGTCTCAGCTCGAGGGTGGCTAGTGGTAAATCCAGTAGGAGTCGCTACGCCTATGGTTGGGTGGAAACGAGCACCCCTCTCAGCAGTTGCTTCCATTGCTGAAGTTATTTCCGATAAGTGTTTTGCTCGTATTACATCTTGAATTAATATGCTGTCACATATGTGCATAGACTTATGAAATTTCAAATGTTTCCTGTGTAAGAATGTCTCTGTAGTAATTGATGATATGGAGTAGATGTTAGCTCATAGAACTTGTGAAATTGTAAATTATTTCAACATGAGAATGACCGTGTAGTGATTGATATGAATGAGTTGATACATGCTTAACACCAAGGAAACTGTGCTCGACTTACATTGATAAATGAATCTCATCACGCCCAGCCGTTCTCGGGAAGTTGTCTCCCTTTATCTGCTTCTGGGAATGCCCCAGTAGGAATCTCTTCTCAGAGGTTCCCTCCTCGGAAGGGTTCACTAAGAACCCAAAATAAGGACTCGAATGCACATGCGTTAGCAACCTCGCACGAGGAGGAACGATTCTATTAAGGTTCCAAGATAGTAGTGTTATGAGGAGTGACAAGTCGACGGATGAGATCTCGTCAGAGGATCCATAGTCATTCACGACCATTAGATTGACGACAGTAACGTAGGTGTTACACACCTTGCCCCTTTGCCCTCTATCATCGTGAGCAACGAGAAATTGGGATCGTAAACTCCAAGACCCAAAAGAACGAATCTAGACCGTTAGATCTCGGTCCAATTATCCTGTAAACCGTTGGATCGGGAGGAGTTTCACGGAGTATAACTTCTGGAAGGGGAGCGTGCAGGAGAAATGATCTGAACCGTCGGATCTTAGATCATAGTCCCGACAGCCGTCAGATCTCGAGAAGAACATCGAAATTTTTACAATATGTACTAGTGTACCTCATACCTTCACAACTTCATATGTATCAATGATTACTAGCAATAAGCCTCACACAACAAAAGATATTCAATATGTTCAAGTGTAATTAAATGAGAAGGATTTTCCTCTTATTTATACTTTCATGTAGCATTACACTTTCCTTATTTTTAGGGAGTTCTCCATTTACTTTATTATTTAAATAATTTCTTTTGCAAACACTTCACTTTTGGGGGATTCTATATGACTCATGAGGGTTCTACAACTTCATATGGCCATAACTCACTAACCGTGAGGAGTTATGTGATTTTCCACATACCACCAGAAATGGCATGAAAAGAACTATTCATCTAAGATAGTTTTACTGACAAATTCACTGACCTTCATCTCATTATTCCAAAATTAAGCATGGGTTATCTAACCATACTTCTCGGATAACTCAGTCTGCAAAGAATCTTCCCGTGAGGGATTTCACCATAGGGGGACCACTTTGCAGTTCATCCATTTGTACTTCTTATCAACCATTACAAGACAATAATGAGTCATCTTTACATCAAACAAACTTGGGTCCATTACCCAAACCTTTGTGCTACTGGACTTTCTTCAAGGGTTGACATCAATGAAAACCAACCTTAATCAACAATAATACCTTTGCATACTGCCAATGAAAATTAGGTGATATCTTTCCTAGACTCTTTTATTATACCTAGGTTTGGTATCCCATAATCATTGGTTTTTGATAATGCAAAGTATTTCTCTTCTTTAAAATTAATTGAATATGCTCTTGAAAAAAAAATTAAAATCAAATATTCATCTAATTATTATACTCAAGGAAATGGGTTGGCATATTCTACAAATAAAAATCTAATTAAAGTTTTGAAAATAACTATTATAGAACACCAAAGAAATTGTCATTTATCCCTCCCCAATTCTCTATGGGCTGATAGGGTAACACCAAAATATTCTCTAGGAAATTTTTCCTTCTTCCTTGTTTATGGACAAGAAGCCATTTTACCTATAAATAATTTGCCACCTTCACTACAACTTACTAAATATATCCAAGATAAAGAGTTCCCATTTATGCAACAAAGATGGAACATGCTCCTTAAACTTGAAGAAGAAAGAGAAAAATCTAAAAGAAACTGAATACAACACCAAGAAATGGTCAAGAGATGGTTTGACAAGTCATATATAGGGAATAAAGAATTTAAATAAGGTGATATGTCCCTTAAATGGGACAAAGACAATGAGGTGAAAGGAAAACATACCAAGCTTCAAAATCTCTTGATATGCCCATACCAAATCCATTAGAAAATTGGTCCAAGAACCTTTAAATTCAGTACATTGGAGCGAGACATGGAAGAACTCCCAATCAATGGAAAATTTCTCAAACGATGCTTTTCCTAATCACCTTAGATGATATAGTACTATACATAGTAGGTTTCTTTAACTTTTGATTTTTGTAAATCCTTTAGAATAATGTTTTCCTATCTCTCTTTCAGTTTAAATTTTTTTATTTCACTATTTTTGTCATTTCATTCATTCACAAAAATATTACTTCTTGGACATTGTGTTACAAAAGAAATATTCAACTTATGTCTGGATAACTTTTTGGGTACTTAAGAAGTGAGAAATATTCCTTGCAATTTTGTTTTAAAACATCAATAGATGGTTACAATGAATGGGAAAGGATTCATGATGATTTGTTTCTAAGAAAACCCCAGACTATGAATGAAGAAAACACATATACTTTAATTTACAGACAATTTGTTATCTATGTGACCACTCTCACATTTAGCTCATGGTCATGTATGATAGAGAGGAGGTGAAAACTTTAGATGTCTTCTGAATAATATTTCTGAGACTTCCCCTTATATACATGAAGATAAAATCTTATGAGAAATATTCTTGGAAAAGACCCATGAAGATAAAATATTAGCTGAGACTAGCATATCAAAGAAACTCTTGTATCACCCCACTTCCTAGACACCCATAATGTGAAAATATACATATATTACAAATATGAAGGGTGAGATTTAAATCTTGAAAAAATATGAAGTTGAAAGCAACAATGATTGTGTGGGAAGTACAAGTAAACCTGTCGGGGCTATGGACGTTTGATAGCAGTGGGGATGTGCTTGTATGATATCAAGGAAACTTTATTGAGACTATGGATGCTTGATAGAAATGAATAAATGCAGGAAAATAATAGACGAGGAACACACATTGGTCTATAATAAATCAGGAAAAATAAATATGTGGTGTCTAACCCCTCTAATATTTTCGAACTAATTTAACTAAGTACCATCCTAGATTGTTTCACAAAAAATATTCCAAGGATCATCTAGGATGTCTCTCCTTCTCATTTTCAGTAAGAGATGGTGTGTTGGGTACATGTTAAATTATTTGCATGACAAGGCGATATCCCCCCTGCGTGGGGGTTTAGGGGCAACTCTCCCAATATTTTTTTTCCTCGCAAAATGTGTCACCTGTTTTGCCTTGTTTTTCGTGTCACCTCTATTTTCATGTCCATTGTTGGGAATGTTTTCAGCACATGGTTCTTGCCGATGGTTTTCTATTTTCGATTAAGGAATTAGGGTTTTTGACTAATTCAGGTCATTGGGTTAGCGTTTTGGATGCCACTAGATCCTATATGTATATTGTATTGTAAATAATGTATGATGTGTATGAATATATAATATGTTGGTTTTCCCAGTTTGGGTTTCTAGGGGAAAAACATTTGTGTAATGTGTGTATTTACCATTGTATCTTTTATGTTCTTTCATTGAAAATCTGTTTGCAGTAAATAATTGTACAAGGCTAAAATCTACATTTGGTATCAAAGAAATTATTGTCTTTACAGGGACGCCTTTGTGGTCAAGGGTATGGATCGATACTATGATAATCCTTGTTACATTGGGAGATCTGTGGTATTAATTTTTCAGGTGAAAAGAAATGGTGAGCAATTTGAAAATGGAGATCAAGAAGTTTAATGGGTAAAGTTTTGAGTTATGGAAGATCAATATGGAATATCTCTTGGTGGACATAGATCAGTGGATCATGGTGGATCCAAGTACTGCACCTACAGGGACTTCAATAGATGGCTGAGAAAAGTTGGATCAGAAGGCGAAGAGAAAAATCTGACTGTGTCTCTCGGATTCAATATTATTGAATGTGTTAGAGGAAGCTATGACCAAGGATTTATGGGATAAGTTGGGGAAGTTGTATCAGTCTAAGTCCCTAGTAAATAAAATATTTCGAAGAAAGAAGTTGTATAACCTGAGGATGAGATATGGAGACTCAGTGGCAGAGCATTTGAACTCCTTCAATACTATGGTAAGTCAGTTAGTATCTGTTGAGATTAAAATTTTAGATGAAGATAAGTGTATCAGTTTATTGTTCTCTTTACCAGACTCATGGGATAGTATGGTTGTGGCCATAGGTAGTAATAAAATTACCTTGAAGTTTGATGAAGTGGTTTCATCCTTGTTGTCGAAGGAGATGATACATAAGAACATGGAAGGACAGAGCACAAATTCATTATTTGCAAGAGGACGCTCCCAGGAAAGAAATATATCTAAGTCCTCAAGTGGGATATCTAAGTCTAAGGGTATATCTAAATCTCACATAAATGTTTTAAAGGTATGCTGGAGATGTGGAAAAGAAGGGAACTACAAGAAGCAATGTAGATCCAAAGTTGAAAAAAAGAAGGGATTTGAAGAATCTTCTTCTACAGAATAAAATACCTCCAATGAAGAAGGAGGGGATGTGTACTTGGATTCTTCAAGCACACATGCAGATCATAAGGCATGGTTGGTTGACTCGGGTGCATCCTTTCATATAACTCCCCACAATGAGTGGTTCTGTGAATATGAAAGGTATGATGGAGGTAATGTTTTCCTAGGTGATGAATCGATAACTAGAATGATAGGACAAGGAAAATTCAATTTGAGGCTCATAGATGGAAGGATTAGAACACTACTCAGTGTTCTTCGCATCCCAAGATTGGCCATAAATTTGATTTATGTAAGAAAAATGGATGATGCATGGGTAAAAACAATATTTGAAAATGAAACTTGCAGGATGGTTCGAGGAGAAATGGTGTTGTTGAAGGGAGTTCAGTTTGGAAATCTATATAAGCTACAAGGAAGAACTATTAGTGATGGGTGTAATAGTTCCATTGTTCCCGATATTAGATTTGAAGAAGAAAAAAATGCTACAGTCTCTAGAGAAAAGGTTATGTTGTGGCATCAAATACTGGGGCATATCAGAGAGAAGGGTATTAGACTACTACATGGTAAAGGTATGGTTGAAGGTATTTCTAAGTGTTGTTTGCATTTTTATTTCTGTGAAAATTGCGTATATGGGAAGCATAATCGGGTAAAATTATCCTCTGGTGCAATGGGGGAAGAAGTAATTTTACAACTAGTTCACAATGATGTGTTTGTACCTGTGTCGGTTCCATCATTGGTAAAATCTATGTACTATGTTTCATTTATAGATGAATTCTCAAGGAATACTTGGATATATTTTCTCAGGAATAAATTTGAAGTCTTTGACAGGTTTAACGAATTTAAGGCTTTTGTTGAGAATAAAACAAGGAAAATAATTAAGGTGTTGAGGATAGATAACGGTTGAGAGTTCTGCGGGAATGAATTTGAATAATTCTGTAAAAAGTGTGGTATATAAAGGCATAATAATACTCCATATACACCTCAACATAATAGAGCTACAGAAAGGATGAACAAGACAATGATGGAAAAAACAAGGTGCATGCTCAATAGCGTCGGGTTAGGGAAATAATTATGGGCAGAGGAAGTGGGTACTGCATGTTACCTAGTCAACAAATCACCCTCGTCAGCATTGGATGAAAAGAATCCAAAAGAGGTATGGACTGGTAATAAACCTTCTCTCACAGATCTCAAGGTATTTGGCTGTGAGGCCTATGCTCATGTTCCAAAAGAAAACAAGACTAATCTAGATAATAAGGTTGAAAAGTGTATATTTATTGGGTATAAATATGGTATTAAAGGTTATAAGCTTTGGAACCCATAAAGTAATAAGTTTGTGTATAGTCGAGATGTGTTATTTAGAGAAATAAAATATGTCAAACAAGATGTCCTACCAAGTAAAGAAGAACTAGAGAAAATAGAGTTTGATTTAAAGGATGATGAATCAAACTCTACAAAAGAAAAAGAATAAGAAGAAGAAGATCCTCATACTTTTGTATTTAGGAGATAGGTTCAGGAAAGAAGGAAATTGGAAAGGTACACTCCACCTGATTTTCATTCAATATTTTCTTTATTTACTATTGATGATGGTCCTATAACTATCATGGAGGCAGTGGATTCAGAGGATGGAAAACTCTAGAAAAAGGCCATGGATGAAGAAATGGCAGGCTTGGATAAGAATAAGGCTTGGGATCTAGTAGAGTTGTTTACTGGAATAAATCCCATTGGCAGCAAATGGGTATTTAAAAATAAGTTGAATGAAAAAAGAAAACTGGAGAAATACAAAGCTTGGTTAGTAGCAAAGGGTTATTCCCAGGTTGAGGGAATTTATTTTGGTGAGATTTTTTATGCTGCTTCCAAGTTAACTTCTATTATATTTTTGTTATCTATTGTTGGTACATTTGATTTTGAAGTAGAATAGATGGATGTGAAGACAACATTCCTACATGGGGACCGGGAAGAAGAAATCTACATGAAGCAACTAGAAACCTACATGAAGCAACATTTAGAAATCTACATGGTGATGTGGGGTCCACAGTATAGAGGGAACTGTGAAATTTTCAGAATTTATGCAGATCAGATGCATATAATTTGGGTGTCTATCTGGAGAAGAGATAACTGGTTCTCCTAGAAATTTGTCATTTGTTGTGACATCCACAACAACCCACTAAAATCCTTGAGCTTGTAGGATTTTAGTGGGAACCCACCTACTAAAATTCCAGCAAGGTACTTATCACTACTAACCTAACTAGCTATTCATTCATGAGACTAACGTTTGTACATAATTTTCAAAGTTGATCTAAGGAAAAATTGACCACTACTGAAGCCTTCAAGGTAAATTGATCAATGTTTTTACCCCCATCTATACTCGAATATTAAATCTTCTCGGGAAGCCCCTCTACAATGATGTGAAAACTAATTACCTATATGGCCATTGTTTAAGTGTCATCAGGCCTTCATTGTTGGAGTCACACTGTTTACATTTACTGGCCTCTTCTTCTGATGAAAACACTTTCTCAACAGTATCATTGGGATTTAATATCGTATGGGTAGTGAAACTAGCAAGAAAACCCTTCCGAGGATGATACCCCATTTGATGCAAAGGTCCATTGGTATTTTCTAGTCAACCCCTATCTCATGCACACATTTTAGGAAGAGACTATCCTTCAAATTCTTTGTAAATTAATTGTTGTAAGCAAGTAAAGGTGGATCTCTCACCCTATATATTTTATACTCCATACATTTTTTAATCAATGCACGCTTTTCAAGATAACCCCCCTTTTCATCATTAGGATATATACCATGAACTTCCTCCATATCTCATGATGCCTCCTCTCAAGAAATATCCCTATGACAACCATGTACACAAGTTAAGCACGATGCACCAAGGAATCTATTTTGTGCACACATGTTAGAAGGAGATTAGTCCTTCAAGCCTCCAATCATCAATCACTCAACAATGTATAAGGTGGATCCCTGACACAATTCTACACTTTAATCCAATCAAACTCAATATTTAATACAGATTATGCATGTTATGTGGCCTCATACCATTAGAACATATTTTCCTAATATTATTGTTTCGCCATTGGAGGATGCAACAAGATTTTCATTTGTGTTATCAGTTAGACTACCTCGATGACGACACTACCCAATCCATATTGTCAGGAAGTCAACTTATCAATACATGTTGTTCGTCTCCTTCATGTGGTCTATTTATCTATTTTGATCAATTCTTCTGACGATGATATCATAACTTGATAAGTTAATCCCCCACATGGGCTTCCAACATATGACAACTCACTTAGAATGGTAAAGTAAAATAATGGGAGAAATGGTAGCTAATATGGTCTATGAAAATGACTTAACACATTGTACCTCATCAATTAACTGGTTGAATACACCCTTAGCACACTTATCGAGGGTAAAAAAATGTTTTAAAAGTAATCGACACTGGGATATTTCCACCCCTCATAATGATCTAAATAAATTCTCCTGATAGAAGTATCCTTCCGATGTTGATAACAAAACACCCTCTCGAGGCTAGTTCACCACGTGTTTTTGTCTCATACAACAAATCCTCCTGACAAATAAAATAATGAAACCTAGGCTATATAAAAAAACATAAATGCACAAGGTTTCCATTTGAATACATTACATGACCCCCACTTTTTTTGAGGCACAAAACTTGAGGAATAAACAAATACTTTATAATGGATCATTGTTAGAAGACTACAACTCATTTTCATGTTTCTAAAGTATTTTCCCCATCAATCCCTGACAATGACATGATAAAAGAACATGCCCACCATATCCTTGACCCCATGTATCTGACAACACATAAACAATAACAAAAATGAAGCTTTCTTCAAATAATTAATGGAGGGTGTACGATTCTGACCATGACAACACTACAACACATTGAGTATTTATTATACAAGGTTTAGGGGAAAATCCAAAGTATAAAACTTTTGTTAAGCCACAATCAACATATTATTTATACCTATGAAAGTGTAAGTACTCACATTGTGGTAAGCTGGATAAATTCATATTTTTCCTGAAGCCTCAAGAAGATAGGTATGTATGTTATACATTTTGAATTTAATACTTTTTGTAACCAGTTGGCAAGTGACTAATTATGGTTTTCTATCTAATAATATACCCACATGAAAATATGTCCCAAGTGAAAACCAAGAAAGAAAAGAATCTATCAACTACTGGACTGATGCCTATTTCCATTCTGGACTCTATCACGATTGCAGACACCAATTTATTCAATGGAAGAGAACACTCCCCAAGGTATCATGAAATCTATCATATTTTCTAGAATGAGGAGTATCCTTCTGACGATCAAGACATATATGAATATCACAAGAATTGGCATCCATACTCTAGTGACTCACCCAATTCTCTTCCCCTAAAACAACGTTGCATGGTGGTGTTTTACCCACCTCCAGAAAGAGACATCCACCATCATCAACAAATCCAAATATCCAATCGCCTACTTGAAACCAAAAGATACCAAAATGAGATATAAAACCCTTGAACCTACAATATCACTAAATGAATCCTTTCTGGATAAATTTAGGATAGAGAATTAATAATTTGAGGAACTAATGGAAAATTGGTACGTCGGGAGGAGAGACAAGTTAAAGAGGGATAAATATATATCCTGACAAAACATCTGAAGCGACCATACAGGTTGTTGAATACAATGATCTATAGACTATACAGTGAGGAAACCAGCACACACTTTTGAATGGAGTGTTTCCTGATGGAATATACGGTGGTGAAGACCGGACAAGTGTTCAATTGGGAAAACATCCTAGCCTTCAACATTGTCGATCGAACTTGGGAGGCACTAGGTATGAAAATACCATGTTTTTCTAGACAACATATCTTATTGATGTTATATACTCTGCTCATCATTTCCCCACTCTTGAATATAGTTGGACTCCAAGCCAACCTCCAATCCATTTATATTGTTCAAAAATATGGGACATATATTATAAAGAGTAGTTTTACAGTATTTGTGACTTTTTCCTATCCCCTCTGTACAAGGTGATTTTTGGGATCTACCCACACAAAATATCTCAAGGGGCTATCACAACCCTAAAAGAGATAGGAGACTGGTATGTGGAGAAATATTGTACCTATATTAGGTTATATGGAAGTACTAGGCCGCCACATATCTTTCCCAAGTATATGCATGACAAGATGTTGGCCAAATAAATTGCATACCAAATAGTGGATAAATGGATCACTACCTATCTATCAAATAATAACAAGAAATACTAGTTGATTTTGCCACTACACATAGGAAGGTATATCCTGTTAAATAAACTCCATGTTGAGAAGAAATTTGAATCCCTAAGGTAATTATGTATGTTCACAGAGTGCCTAAAGGGGAGCAATCCACACAATGCAGTGTATGACCATGTTAGATTAGTAAATCTCACACAACAAGTCATTCATGAAGTGAATTTCATAGAAGAACTCTTCAAATGGGATTTATTTTTTGAAAAATTATTAGAAATGTTGTAGAGTGAACTAGCCAAGGAAAAGTTCCACAAGGAATAATATGAATATAGGGTTGTAGTAAAATAATAGCTCAAAGTTTTACTAGAAAATTAAAAGGAGAAGTAGGAGGCCAAATAAAGAGAAGAATCTCACAAAGTCGAAGATACAGAAAATAAATCCATAGAAGTAGAAGAAAGGTATCAATAAAGAAAAAAAGTAGAACTAGAAAAGAAGCAGGTCGAGCAAGATAAAAAAAGAGATAATGATCAAGTTCCTAAGAAGGGCGATGAAGTAAAAACAAAGGGAACTAAAAAAAATATATATCCCAAGAAGAAGCAAAGTTGTAAAAGAAGAAAGATGAAGATGGAGAGAAGATGGGAAAAAAGGAATGCAACTAAATCATAGGGAAAAACAAAGGAAAGAGAAGAGATGGAAAATAATAAAGAACGAGATGAGCTAAACATAGTTTTGAAAAATCATAGCATCAACATAGTTACCATCCCTATTGAATAATGCACCCCTCTAACATCCATCCTAGGAATCTCTCTTACACATATGAGGAACTAGGGATGGATGAAGTTGTAGTGGTTGTAGGATATTATTATTACACCCATCAAAACAATGCTATTGAGAAGAGGATAAACAAAAGAAAGAGGGGAGAATCTACACTCAAACAAGAATCCTCTGAAATAAGTATCAAATGGAAGGCAGGAAAAGACCCAAAGGAAAACTCTATATAGACAACATCAACCTAAACGCATTTGCAGGTGCAAATTACATGTCAGTCTATGAGGTAGGAGAAGCATTGGATATATCCAGATCCATGGTAGTTGATCTTGAATAATATATGAACACCATCAAAGATATCTTGGTCAGTGAGTTCAAGAAAGAATCCAACACAACATAAAAACTGCACAAACAAAAAGTGCAAAGAGAACTACAACTTCAAGGAAGAAGGTTAAATGATGCGTTTGAAAAGAGGACCAATATAAATTAGAGATTACATCAAGAATATATGGAAGCTCTCATTATTAAACATTTAGAAGAAATGGAGCAACTCAAGACCACACATGCACAAGACATGACAACATTACATGAAAAACACTTGAAGGTAATCAATTACAATGGGAAGCTACAAGACATGGTATGAAAGTTGCAACAAGATAATAAACTCCTAGAGAAGACCATATAAAAAAATAAAAAGGGAACTATCATCCTAGAAACTATCAAATAAGAAGCAAGTGTTTCTAATGAAGAACTCATAAGTGTACAGAAGAAGTGCTTATGTTTATTGAACTAAATCCAAGATAACATAGGAGACCAACTCAAGCTAGGTATGCAAATGGGAGACTTAAATGATAAGCACCAAAAGGCTCAAAATGCCTATGACAAAATCATAGACTAGAAAGATGTATATGAGAAT
This sequence comes from Picea engelmannii, assembly GCA_009831015.1. Taxonomy (NCBI): domain Eukaryota; kingdom Viridiplantae; phylum Streptophyta; class Pinopsida; order Pinales; family Pinaceae; genus Picea; species Picea engelmannii. Next base: position 60,457 of record ML807244.1, read on the forward strand.
CCACCTAGTACTCAGCTAGTCTACATAACCATGAAGAATATCAAAGATGAAGTCCTCTTAGGTATTTGGAATCCCATTATAAATGATGTTAAAGGTACTCAAGAGGCAGTCAAAAAAACATGCAGAATACTATGGAGAACCTCCAATATCATCCTTGAAGAATTAGGGATGGATATGATGGTAGATCTAGAAGAAGCAACCCCATCCAAGTCAAGGATAAAGGATGTAGAAACCAAGATATATTCCAACATGCAAATGATTGAAGAAATAAATTAGGTAAACAAAGAAGTCCTAGAATATTATATCATCAAGTCGATCAAGTTAATCTCACTAACTAAAGACTTATTTCATAAGACAAAATAGAGTTCGAAGATGGAAGTAATAACTCAGATTTGTGACTGTGAGATAGATTTGGACAAGATGCAGATAAGAAGACTGGATGAGATTATAAAGGACTATGAGATATGGAAAGAGTATAGATACCAGATGCAACAACCAAAAACCTCTTTATAATTGTATTTGATAAATGAAAAATATTTATTTTGATCATTTGTAATATTGAAAATTCCCAGTTTGGAATGTGAAATGAAAGGTTGTAATTTTCCTTTGACACAATGACAGTTACAAAAAGTGAACAACCTCCTCTTATTTTATAAAAGAGAGTGCTACAATGAAGGAGGGACTTTTTCCCTTTGTAAATGACAGATAATACTTTTACTTCAAAAATAATATAGAGAAAGAGGCATTCAAAAAATTTGTGATTGTGGTGAATGTATATGATACTCCTATTTATGCATTTGTCTTATAATAGAGTCTTACAAAAATATGTTGTATGAATTACTTCTTCAATTTCTTCTTAATTCTCTTGTTTTCATATGTTTCCTTATGAACAATTGTGATGTTATGAACACATATTGCAACTAATTGTGAATGTATTTGTAATATTATTGTATTTCATTTATCATTGGGACACATGGATGTTTCTAACCCTAATGGTATCATCTTTCATTGTATTCAATTTTAAGTAGCTTTCTCCCGATAAGGATAGATTAGAGTAGTTTAGAATCACATCTAGAATAAAGATATACAACATTAGTTAATTTAGTCTTAGATTTTAATTCATCTAAGAAAATTATGTTCTCATATTCATATTTAGATTGTAATTTAGAGTTGCAACCAGGCCCAAATACTGGTTTGAAACTCCATCCCAAATGAGAGTAGGTCTAATTAGGTACTTCCATCGAGTGTTATCCCTTACCTGCTTGATAGGACAATCTAGACTCATCAACACATGATTTGTCACATTTGATAAATGACCCCATTCTTTATGACCTGTTATGGCTATCCATACCTGCTAAGTTACCATATAACAAGATGAATTTTGATGGAAAGTGAGGAGAAGACCCATCCACACATATTATGACCTATCACCTATGGTGTTCATCTAACTCTCTAATGGATGATAGAGTTAGAATACATATTTTCCATAGATCCTTGATTGGAGGTGTCACAAAATTTTACATATACCTTAAGGGTGTTTCCTTTTCTATCTTCAATAATTAGTTGGCCATGGAATTTTTGAAACACTTTCAATTTCCCATTATGTATGAGACCGGGACAAAGAAATTGACATCTTTGCATCAAGATACCTCAACCCACATCTTTGATCACATTCATGAGTGGGGGAGATGATGTAGGATGATCAAAAACAAAATTATTGACCAAATCCTCATGGAGTGGTTTACCAAATCCCTCTTACTACCCATCACCAAGGATGTTGCTATGCCATGGGTGGATTTCGAGAAACAAGTTATCTTATGTTCCCAACATTTAGACATGATATACTCTCAGTATATAACACTATACGATATTATCCCACATTCTTTGAGAATGTCATCCTCATAGAATGAACCCAAAAACCCATGTGATGGTGTGTTTGGTTCTATTTCTAATGCATATGTGGGCTAGTTGTGTCAAATTCACATTTCATCAAAACCACCAACTACTATTCCCTCCACCAAAACTTCTTAGGCTCTCATTCAAGCCTCCAAGGTGAATTTGATGCAATCCACATAACCAAAGAATCCTCAACAACCTAGGGGTAATAAGAAGAATAAAAATAAAAAATATAATAATGAACGTGGAGCCCCTCAAGCCCAAAAAAATACTGGGGGAGGCACGAAAGAGAAGACAAAAAACAAGTTTCCCTGCAATATTTGTGGGGAGGACCATATTAGTCACTAGTGTCCCAATATGGATGAAATTCATTGCTACTTTTCCAAAAAAAAGGCTCCCCAACAACCCGTTGTGTTGACTCATCCATCCCCCCCCAATCACAAAAAATGGTTGCATCATATCCCACCCCTTTGCAAGTGGGAATGACATGTACTCCACGGTTTGAGGGGTCATCCTCAATTGTTAATATCCTCATGTGTGACCAGAAAATTCCTTTTCAGACTTGAGCATGCACCTACGATACTCCTTAGGTTGGTCCCATAAATCAAGATCAAGTCCCTTATTCCCATCCTAGTGGCCCTCTCGAGATAGAGAATCCATATTTTGAGACATTGCTTTTCCCACCAAAGGGTTTTCTTCAATGCACAATGCATAACCCGAATACTTTTGATGTTTGTAGCATCAAACAAGTATTTGCAAATAGATCTAAGTGTCTAGATGTGTGGAAGTCGTCCAAAGCCTTCTACCTTGATAATTTACTTTAGTTAAAGGAATTATTAAAGTAAATTTCTTTTATTAATTGGTTGAGTTTTATTTAATGAAATTCTAAAATAGTTAGCATTAGTGAATTAAATATTATTCATTGATATCAAGTGAGGTGAGAAGTAATATTAACCATCAATAAATTTGAATCTTACGGTTAGGTCATAATTCAAGATTATAAAAGAAAGGCTAGGGTAAAGAAGGAAGTGTGGTGATTTTCCATAGAGAGTATATAAGGACTTTTTCTCAAGGAGATATTGAATAGGGGGAGAAGGACTTCCATCTAGATATTAGGTCAGGGAGAAGAGATAATAGAGACAACCAAAAGTGGGTTTCAACAGATTGGAGCCACAACAATAGGGTCATGCCATACATATTTTTTCATATATTATTTGTGCACATGTACATGGGTTTTAGTGGAGATAGATGCATACAAATGATTTTTATTAAGGAAAGGTGTGTACATCTGAGGAAACGTGAAAGTTTGGGATTGTACTGCAGACCAAGAGTTGCTAGGGTTTGCATGTGTTGTCTAAGGTTTTATATATTTCTCCATGGGCCATTTTCTCAATAATGGAGCCCTTGTAATGTTTTAAGTTATTTGAATGATAAGATTAGTTGATGAGCATAATATATTTGTGTCTTGTGTATGAGATTTTGGTTAGGAAATCACTAGATATTAAAGTACCTAGGTGTCAGAGTAGGGAAAATCAACATGGTATCAGATTTGATTCTCTAAGAGGAAGTTAGATATTAGATCCACACCACTTAATAACATATCTATCATATGTGCAAGGAGATCTTAGCATATTAATAACCAATAGTTAGACATCAAGGGTTGGATTTTAGGTAAACAATCATACTGAAGCGAATCTAGGGTTTGCAGTTGAACAAAGTTATATGCGGGTTGCAGAAGGAACAATTGCATACATACATGATTTTTCTTAAGGAAACTCATGTACATACATAGGTTTCAGTGGTGATAGACGTGTACACCATTGTACTGGTCTATACAGGGGAAATTTCAACAGTAGGTTATTTGCAGGGTAGTTTATTATATCTAATGGATGGAATCAGTAAGTTTGAGAGTCGAATATAGATTGGATGGAGTATCCAAATTCATATCTTAGAAATCAAGAGTTACTTTGTCTTTGAAGGAATATGATATTTGGGAGTTAGTTTACAGAGTAGTTGTTCCACCGATAGATCCACTAGATTTGGCATCTCACGAGAAGAAGGAGATTAATGTTTAGCAGTGTTGGGAAGGAAGTTTTGGGGAGGGAACTGTGAGAAAATATGAGGTACAGAGAAAAGGCGTAGTAAGGCAGAAGGAGGGAGAACAAGAAGAAGAACAAGAAGATCAAGAAGATTAAGAAAAAGAGATAAGAAAGAGGAGAAGACAAGGGACATGAAAGAACAACTAGTGCAAAGCCCACAAAAACTAGCCAAGCATGAGTTGTATCCAACTCATAATGAGTTTTCAATAGCCAACAATGAGTTGTAACCAACTCACAATGAGGTGTCTAAAGACCTTGATCATATTGTATAAATATGTAAGGCGAGTCAGGAAATGAGGAGAGACACAGAGAGAGAGAGAGTAGTATGGTGAGATTTCAGAGTGTAGAGCATTGTAAGGAAGATGAAAATGTGAGGATAATTGTGTGATAATCATCCATTGTAGCGTAGAGTGCAATGAATAAACTTAAATATAATAAATAAGTCGAACTTTTGTGGATGTAGCCCATATTTGGGTGAACCATGATAAACTTGTGTAGAATTGTATTCTTAGATGTTAATTCATGGCCTTAATGTGAATGTATGATTATCTTTAATTTTTTTGATGATACAGTAGTGAAAAGTAACCATGAATATATGTTTAACCACTAAATAACATGAATATGGGTATATGTGCATATATAAATAAGTACCGAGTCTAGGGTAACAAGGATCTAGTGCGGGAGAGGATCTTGTAGGTATGACAGAGTGGGTTTCCAATTTTTTCTTCACTACTACAGAATCTTGGTTCTTGCAGTTCCCATATAGATAACTAAAATGAGACTTCACATTCATGTAGGTGATACCGAAAGGGTCGGTGTTTGTAGGGTTTTGTTGGACTAAGTAACTTGAACCCATGGTCTTGAACCTACCTGTCTGTGTGCCAACAAATGGTTATGTTGTCGAGGGAGGGAAATATAATAATCAAAGAGGATTTAATCAAGGAAACCAATAAGGATTTGGTAATGGTCGAGGAAGAGACAATTTCGGGAGAGGAGGAAGAGGCCCCATAATATGCTATAAATGTAACCAACTAGGACACCTAACGCAGGATTTCCATAACCTCTGGACAACATGCACTTATTTTTTAGTGATAGAAAATGCGACAAAGGACTGTCCATAGTTTCTATCATAGTGGAAAGCTAGAGGTAATCAAAATCTTAACCCAAACATTCAAAATATATCAGCCAAGATACAAGACGAAGGGCCCAAAATAGCAATTGTTATGCGTGGAGGAACCAAAACAATGCAACCGATATAAGGAAATGGGATGAACAATGAGTAAAGAAATCAACAATACCCATGCCGACATTCGACCCATGATATGAAAAAGAGACCAATAAACAGACGAGGGATGAACTATTATGACAAGAGTGGGTAGCGTCAACATATTCTACACCACATATGATGGATATGCCTCCAATTGATGACCAGACCATGACCAAAGGATCGTTGGAGAAGGTAAGTACGTTAGGAATTTTTTTGAAGAGTTTCCTACAGTTGGTTGAGGATGAAAATGCATTTCATACATTATGCTCTATTATTGATCACTGCATAAAAGGAAAGGAAACCCCTACTGAAAATAAAGTAGTGAACCAACTATTGTTCAAGAAAAAAACCAATGGAGAGTTCAGGTTCAACTCGTAGATTGGAGAATACAATATAGGCAATGTGATATAATACTTGGGATCCAATGTGAACATGTTACCTAAGAAGACATGGGAAATTATGGGGAAACCCAAGTTATTTTGGTCACCCATTCAAATGAGACTAGAAAATTCGTATAAAATAGTACCTATTGGCCGATTAACATGAATGCCTATGAATATAGATGGAGTGCGCAATGTCATAGATTTTTAAGTTATCGAGATTTTGGATGACAACCAACCATACCCAACGTTAATGGGACTAGAATGGGGCTTTGATAACCAAGACATTATCAATCTGAAAAGGAGAAAGATGGTATTTAAAGTAGGAGAGATGAAATTTACTGTACCATTAGGCCCAAAATAAGGAAGGAAGTACATAGAACCAACGAAGGGATATGAAATTTAAAACCTATATAACATGACTGCGAGGATGGAAAACTATGTTAACCCCACTGTAGACGATGCATTGAGTTGAAGAAGAATCAATTCGTGTACATCAGACTCAGAATAAGGTTTGGAAAATTGGCAGTAAAGGATGCATGAAGTCTCAACACAATGATGCACACACATGACCAAATAAGTACGTTGGATTAGAATAGAACTATGTGAAACACATACGTATGATGAGTTTAAAGATATAACAACATTTGTACATAAATTTGAGGCACAGGTACCGGAACAACAAAGGCTACTAGAAATGGATGTTGTATTGAAGGGCACCCTAACTAGATGGTAGGAAACATACAAAGAAAACATAGAAGTATGGAAATAGTGTAGGAGACTAATACAAGTGAGGTTCAATACTCATGTGGGTGACATGACACAAAAGTATACTAGGGAAGGAAACCCAACAAATCATGTTGCGCATTGTGAAAAATCATGGAATTCGTTAACAAGGTAAGAATGGAAACACATGTTGATACATACCCTTGACACCATCCCAAAGAATTGGTACTTGTAACTGGAGATGAGCAAAGAAACAACAGACTGGGATTACATACCTCAAATATTCCACATAACATTTACCTTTCAGAATGAGTCTCCCCTAATACATACAGTGCTACATGTGATTAAACAAAAAATATTCACCAAAGAAGAATCAATGGAAGTAATATATGTATGCCACACACACAACGCCTCTATGATTGCTCACAAGTTATTATAATGTTACAATGTGACGTGGGAGGATCAGGATGACAAAGATCCACATAGTATCCAATTTTTGGAAATAGAGGGGGAATGAATAGTAGAGGGCCCAAAGATGGAATCCACAACTTACACACAACCAATCAATACACAAAAAGTAAATATTGGGACAGAGAAAAACCCTAAGTTTTCAAATATAGGATATGTCTGGGATAATGAAACCGTATAAAAGATAGCATCTCTACTTCATGAATACCAATAACTATTCCCAACTACATTCTTAGAGATGAAAGGGATAGAGAGCGAGCTAGGGGAGATGAAAATCCCACTGAAACTGGGCGTTAAACCAGTGAAATGGATACCCTACAGATTAAACCCAAGATATAAAGAAAAGGTAAAGGAGGAAATAGACTACATGATAAAATAAGGAGTCATCAAACTGATTGAGGAATCAGAATCGATAAGTCCCATGGTGGTGTCGGACAAGAAAATAAGGGGTATAGGAATCTGCATCGACTTGAGGAAATTGAATGATGCATTCCTAGATGATCCATTATCAACACCATTTACAGATGAAGTACTTGAAAATGTAGGCAGTCGACAATCCTATTTGTTCACAGATGGTTTCTCAGGCTACCATCAGATAAGAATTTCACAGGAAGATAGACATAAGAATACATTTGAGACAAAATGGGGATGTTTTCAATACACAATGATGTCGTTTGGGTTAAAAAAATAACCTTTGGTATTTTCAAGAGTAGTTGTCGTAGTGTTTAAGGATTTTATTCATAAGTTTTTCGAAGTCTACTTGGATGACTGGACTGTATTCAGGCTATGGGATCATGTTGAATTGATAAAATTGTTGTTGGATAAGTGTAGAAAACATCATATATCCTTAAACCTAAAGAGGTGTATTTTTTGTGCACCAAATTTGAATATTATTGGGACACGTGGTATGCAAACAAGGTTTAATAGTTGATCCTACAAAGATTCTAATTATTCTGTACTTACAACCACCCACATCAGTCAAAAAATTACACACAACATTGGGTCACACAGGTTATTACATGAAATTTATTAAAGGATACACACAGATTACAACAACAATGGAAAAATTACTAAAAAAAGAAGAAAAGTTCCAGTGGAATGACGATTTTTAGAAAGGACTGGACACACTGAAAAAAGTTAGTAACTGTGTTGATATTAATTTTCCCAGACTGGAACAAGGAATTTCATGTACATGTGGATGCATCATCAATAACATTAGGCACTATCTTGTCACAACCAGTTGAGGGAGACATAGATCACCCAATCACTTTTTTAAGAAGGACATTATCAACAACGAGAAAAAACCTATATCGCAATAGAACGTGAGGGATTGACTACGGTCTATGCGCTACATAAGGTCATACACTACTTACTAGGATCACACTTTAGGATGTGCATAGACCATTCTGCGCTAAGATATTTGGTTAACAAGACAGTGTTGGGGGGAAGAATATGAATATGGCTCCTATTTTTCAAGGAATATGACTTTTAAGTATTAGTAAAACTAGGTAAACTCAATGCATGACCAAATCACTTGTCACACATATTTTTGGGAGAAGACACAAGAAACATGGGAGATAGCTTTTCAGATGAACAATTATTTCCGGTTAAGATGGTGGATGATTATTTTTCAGACATTGTATAATTATTAAGTACATGGATGGCCCCCTCAGACATGACAGTTGCGCAGAAAAAGCAGTTGGCAGTAAAGGTTGCGAACTACCAAATAATTGTAGGAGGCTTATATAAACTAGGTGTAGATGGAATATTGTGATGCTGTGTGGTCGAACAAAAAATACCAATTATATTGGTAGAAGTGCACGATGGGATAGTAGGAGGACATTATGCAAGTAAATCCACTACAAAAAATATATTACATGCATGACTATGGCGGCCTACACTCCACAAAGATGCAAATAAATACTATCAAACATGTGATGTTTTTCAAAGAGTCAGAAACCCCTCTAGAAAGGATGAGATGCCATTGAATATACAAGTTACATTATGTGATTTCGATAATTGGGACATAGTATTCATTGGACCAATCAACCCACCAACAAGAAGATCATGGGCTAGGTACATCATTACGACAACAAAATATCTAACTCGATGGGAAGAAGCCACACCAGTTATGGATTGTAGTGCAGAAAATGCTACACATTTTTTATTTGAGAATATAGTAACTCTATTTGGATGTCCAATAAAATTCATGAGTGATCAAGAGACACACTTAATCAATAAGACCATAAAAAATTTGACCAAATAATTCCAAATTCACCATCAGAAGAGTACGTTGAACCACCTGCAGGCCAATGGCACAATGGAAGCATTCAACAAAATCCTAGAGAATGCACTGGAAAAAATATGAAATGTAGGAAGAGATGATTGGGACTTAAGAGTCCCTTCTCTATTATGGGCATACAAGACAACCACCAAAAAATTGATAGGGAAAAAACCTTTCATGTTGGTATACGGGAAGGAGTAAGTAATGTCGATGGAGTTTATTGTACCGAGCCTGCACATCGCAACTATTATGAATATTTTGGATTTAGGTGTAATACAGGAATGACTATATAGAGGATATATTGTTCACAGGGTTTCACCATTAGGTTCAAAAGGGAAGGGAAAAATGATGGCATGATAGATACATTAAGTTGAAAAAATTCCAAGTAGGAGACTTGATACTACAACTATATGACAACACAATTATGGAACACCTAGGGAAGTTCCATATGCATTGGTTAGGACCATATGTGATCAAGGAGGCCATAGAGGCAGGTGTTTCATAGTTGTAAACACTTAATGGGGAAGCGTTGAAAGGAAGGGTGAACGATGGTCGACTAAAACTCTATCAAGAGGGTCAACAATATGCTCAATAGGAGGAACCGTGCAATGAAAGAGAGAGAGAGAGAGCACACATAAAGAATGAAAATGGGAACCATGGAAAGAGGTGCAATTGCACCAATTAAGGATACCATACCAAAAAAAAAAAAATATGCAGTAGTAATTGCACCGTCCCACACGACGAGACCACTGAAAGTACAAAAAGGGAGGAAATGAAAGTTAGTACGGGCAGATAAGGACAAGTCATAAAACAATCATCATAACAAGGAATAATCTTTTCATTGTTGGATTACTGAGAGGGGGGGTGAATTAGTAATAGAGCAATTTAATCCATTTTAACCATATAATCCAAGTGCTATATCGATGAAGCATTATTATCCAATAACTGCAGAGTAAATAACAAATGAACAATCATACACATACACAGTACACCAGTGTTTTACGTGGAAACCCAAATCGGGAAAAAACCACGGAATGCTTTTTCTTATATGTCTTGAAGAATTACATTCATTGGAAGCACCAATTTCCTTTGTTTTCTAGCTGCAACTGGAAGGAGGCTCCAACCCCCTAGTTTCTCAGGCTACAACCTGAGGGAAGCTCCAACTCCCCAAATCTCTGGC
>ML807244.1:78351-118795 GCA_009831015.1 Picea engelmannii
TCACCCTTCTAGAAGATTCCTTCTAGAAGGATCGAGAACTTATTCATTTCCTCCTTTAGAAACATGTCCGCACCCTAACCATTGACACAGTGCGGAAATTTCGCAGTCAAGCTGAATTCAGCCTGCGGAAATGAAGGATTTTCGCAGGAGAGTATATATGCAACCTGCGGACTATTTTCAAAATATGATTTTTGAGAAAATGACAAGTGTAACCTTCTTCAGGAAAAATTTCTTAATGAAGAGTTTGATCTTCCATTATCATGACATAATCATAATATCATCTCAATAACCAAAAATGTGGATAACAGGAATAGAGGAGGCGCTAGAAACAAAACCAACAGACCAAACTCCACAACCCGCGCTTAGGACAGGGAAGAAATGACAGGACGAAAGAACAAGTCCATCTGCATGGAAGAAGAAAAAGGCCCAAAATACACCTAACCTTCTACACAATAACAAACAAATACATGGATATAATTGGATATTGACTAAGGGATTCCATGGAGGAAGTCCTCAAAGAGACCAAAAATAAACATGAAGAAATACAAATGAAAGTGCAGGACCAATTTATGATGTTACAATAGTTATTGGAAATAGACTGACTCGCACCTGCTCAAGGATCCAACACAGGCCAAGAAGGCATAATAGAGGAAGTAAGAACTGTAGTATCAACACAACTGATAGTAGAGTAGAGAGTGATAAATATCCCAGTAGAGACAATTGGGTTACCCAACCTCGAAGTACAAGAGAAGCTACAAGGACTAAGTCACACAAACCTAGTCGTGTCACAAATGCCTATAGAATTATTACAGGGTTTGCACATAGGGATCACGCAAGAACTATGTCTATGATTAGACACTTCATCTAGTGAATTAGGTAAATTATAATCCAAGAAGATAAAACTACAAAAGAAATGTTCCATTACAGTACATGAAAAGTGTGTGGTAGAACAACCTGTGGAATTCGCAGTAAAAGAGAAGAGTGGGGATGAAGGAAAGGAAGATAAAGTATTGAGAGAAATGAGTGAGGAAGAATTCAAGGCCGATAAATCCTTGAAAATGAAGGGAAAGGAAGAATCAAAGGCTGAAAACACTTTGAAGGAAAAAAATGAAGTTGAATGATTGGCACAAAAAATCCAAGTGACAATCCAGAACCTATACAAAGAAGTCCTAGAAGTACCATTAGTAGTAGAGGCCATAGTAGAAGAGTAGGTATCCAAGATAAGAATAGTCATCGAGGGAATTCTTAACAAGATCAATGAGCTGGAACTACACACACTTATAGGGACACCACCATAAGAAAGAGAACAAAGGGAAAGGATGGCTCAGACCTTGGTGGAAAAGATCAAAATCTTAGAACAAGAATTCATAAATATGTGTGATGAAGGAATATGAATTTGGACAGATATTACTACCAACCTAGATATGCAACCATTGTAAGAGAAAATAAGGACTATATAGGAACAAACACATCTATCCAATGCATGCATATATACTCTACCACCAACAGAAAGAATGTTAGCAATTTAACAGGAAATTGCATAATGTAGTGGAACAGATGAAGGATGAACAAAGGAATATCACATAGAAATTAAAACCATTATAGGACTAAGCCCTTGGGGTACTAGAAGGATTATCTACTGCACAAATCACTATGACACTAGTGGAGAAAGACATTGAATCCAAACTCACTATTTTGATAGTGCAAACAATGGAGGAAATATTGAACAAGGAAGTAAAATTAACAGTAGCAGTACAAACAACGAAGACCACCCTCCAAAAAATTATTGAGGCATGGAGGAGTGTGAAACAACATGCCTAAGTGGCTCGAGATGAGCCACAAGTGAGTGTTGGGGGCCTATTGGGCATGCCTTTTGGGGGAGGGAATTGTGAGAAAAGACGAGGTACAGAGAAAAGGTGTAGTAAGGGAAAAGGAAGGAGAAGAAAAAGAAGATCAAGAAGATCAAGAATATCAAGAAGACCAATAAATAAGAGAGAAGAAAGAGGAGAAGACGAGGAAGAAGAAATAAAATCTAGCACAAAACCTGGGAAAACCAGCTGAGCATGAGTTGTATCTAGCTCATAGTGAGTTTTCACTAGCCGAGCATTAGTTGTATCCAACCCATAATGAGTTATCACCAACTGAGCATGAGTTTTCTAAAGTCCCTGATCATAATGTATAATTATGTAAGGGGTGTCAGGAAATGAGGAGAGAGAGAGAGAGAGAGAGAGAGAGAGAGAGAGAGAGAGAGAGAGAGAGTAGTATGGTGAGAGTTTAGAGTGCAGAGCATTGTAAGGAAGATGTATATGTGAGGATAATTGAGTGCTAAGCATCCATTGTAGCACATAGCACAACCAAGACGCTTAAATATAATAAAGAAGATGATATTTTGTGGACGTATCCCAGAGTTGGGTGAACCATGGTAAACCTCTATAGAATTGTATTCTTAGATGTTAATTCATAGCCTTAATGTGAATGTATGATTATCTTTAATGTTGTTGATGACATAGTAGTGTGTAGTAACCATGACTGTATGTTTAACCACTAAATAACATGAATATGGGTATATGTGCATATATAACCAAGTAACGAGTCAAGGGTAACAAGGATCTAGTGCGAGAGAGGATATTGTAGGTATGATAAAGTGGGTTTCCAATGTTTCCTCTACCACTGCAAAATATTGGTTCTTGCAATTCCCATAAATATACCTCGGGTGAGACTTCACCTGCATGCAGGTGATGCTGAAAGGGCCGATGTTTGTAGGGTTTTTTTGGACTAAGTAACTTTAACCCAAGGTCTTGAACCTACCTATGTATGCACCAAAAAATGAGTAATATTGGATTTAGTGAAGGATAATCTAATTCCTCACTTATCCATGAAGAAGATGACCAGAGATATGTTTGATTCCCAGAAGGATTATTGCAAAGAACTAACATGAATAAGAATATAGTATTTTAAGTAAATTCAAATATGTACAGATGTCTAGATTTGACAATATTACCAGCTACTTCTTATGGATCACTCAGGTATGTGATAAACTTACAACTATAGGGGATAAAATTGACAATGTAGAGCTCATTAAATTGGAATTGAAAGGTTTTCCCAAGTGATGGAGGAACATCACATATAGGGAAGAAGAAGGACTTGAGAAAAATAAATTTCTTCTCATGTCATAAGAATGGAAATTTTGCATCTCAATGTCTAGAGAAGAAGAAGGGAAGAGGAAAGATGTAAACACCAACATCAACAAAGATGCAACTAGATGAGTTTGCAGTGAATTTTGAGAAGGATTTCTCACTAGTTTCTTGCCTTTCTACCTACACAACTACCTAGAGTGCATGGTATTTGGACAGTGGTGCATCTTGTCATATGAAAAAAGAACATGAGCTATTTATCATTCCGATGGAGAGGGACTTAGGGATCCATGTAGAGCTTGGTGATGATGTCAAGTATGCAATGAAGGGAGAGGAAACAGTTTTGTTCCAACTTGATTCAGGAGGTTCGTTTAATTCCCATGATGTGATTTATGTTCCAAGACTAAAGAATAACTTTCTCTCAGCTTCAAATATGTAGGATAGGAGTTTTTTCATCACTTTTTAGAGAGGGAAGGTACTCATATGTTCAAACAAAACTAGCCTAGACACAATAGTGGTTATTGGGGTTAGAAAGGGAACTTTATATAGGTTAAATGGAAATATTGTTTAGGATCTAGTACATGAAAATGAAAACCTGTGTGAGATATGGTATAGGAGGTTGGGACACCTACACTATAGGGAATTTCTGATTCTGAATAGGAGTTTTATAGATCTTCTAGAATTTAGTGTTAAGTAGGAGGTAGTGTGTAGAGGGTGTGCACTTGGAAAGAATGCCAAGGATGATTTTCTAAGAAGAGAGAATAGGTACAAGGGGATCTTGGATATTATACAATCATACATGAGTGGGCCGATGTTAGAAGAAAAAAGTGTAAGGAGAATCATAATATGTGTTGTTCAATGATGAATTTTCCAGGAAAACATGGATCTTTTTTATGAAGACCAAGGATGAGGTATTCAGTTAGTTTCAGGAGTTCAGTGCTCAGGTGGAGAACTAGACAAGAAAGAAGATCAAGGTCTCAAGGTTAGATAATGGGGGAGATTACACCTCCAATGAATTCAAGGATTTTTTCAAGGAGGCAGGGATTAGGAGGGAGTTGATAGTCTCATACAACCTTGCGAAGATTAGGGTTGCAAAGAGAAATAATTGATCCATCATCGATTCTTCCAGGGATATGATGCATGAACATGAGTTGCCTATGTTTTTTTGGGTAGAGGCGTGTAACATGGAAATATATGTGCAGAGCATGAGTACTCATAGGATATTGGGGGATAGGAATCGGGAGGAGGAATTATCATGGATTAATCCAGAGATAGGACATTTGAGGCTCTTTGGTTTTCTAGTATACATCCATGTGGATGTGGAGAAGAGGAAGAAGTGTGAGCCTTCAAGACATAAGGGTATATTTGTGGGGTGAAATTATACCTCAAAGGATTATAGGATCTTCATGCTATAATAGAAGAATAAAGTTGTGAATAGAGATGTTAAGTTAGAGGAGAACTTGGCATCTAGGAAATATTAGGAGTCATAAGCAGTGATAAAGGATGAGGAGCAGGAGGCTCTGAAAAATGAGCAGCGGTTAGCAGCTTCCAGTTCAAGGAGTCATACTTCAAGTGGAGAGGAGGATTTGGCCCCTTCCAATTTTGTTAAGAGACCTAGGTGGCTATTGCAGACATTAATGGATGTTGGTGAGGCTTCTAAGGGTGCAGTCAAACAGAGTAGGCCTTTGAAGAATTTTTTGAACTATGACACTTATGAGTAGCATCATTGATGTTGAGCCTTCCAGTTCTTGAGGAAGAAACAAATCAACATGTTTGACAGGATGCCATTTGTTGATGCTTTTAATAGAATCATGACCAAATTATGCAAAGTATTGTGAAATTATATTTTGTCTCCATTTTTTGACTTCACCTTTACTCTTGCAATCAATTTTTTTTGCCATATTAATCACTTTGAAATACTTTTGTGTTGTTTTGAACAAAGAATAAGGGGGTCATGTCCTAAGGAAACCATATATACATCTCTTGCATGGTGTGAAGGCTAACTCATATTTTTATTAAAGTTGTGAAAATGGAAACAATATGCAAATGGAAAGCATATATAAGGTTGGCATTATATTACAATTTGCATTGTATTGGGCACATTTGTTTATAAACATGTGATTAAGGTGTGATGGACTTCACGAATCCTAGGTATGGCTAAATAACAAGGTGGTATATTGTTTGCAAACAATATAAAGGTTTTCATATACATTGTATAAATGATATAAGGTTCATTTGATACATTGAAAAGGCCATATATGACGATACTGCAAAACCTACCATTATATTGTTGAATACAACAATTTTGATTTAATGCTTTAACATATGGCTAGCACGCATGGATGGAATAGACGTATAGAGTGGGGAGATTTCAATAGTAGGTTATTTTTAGGGTGGTTTATTAGGTCTAAGGGATCACATAAACAATTATGAGATTTGAAGACAGATTGGATGCAGTATCCAACTTCCTATATTTGAAAGAAAGAGTTACTTTGGATTTGAAGGAATATGACCTTTGGGAGTTAGTGGAAAAAGTAGTTGTTCCACCAATAGATCCACTAGCTTTGGCAACTTACAAGAAGAAGGTGATTAATGTTTAATGGGTGATATTGGATTCAATGAAGGATAATCTAATTTTTCACTTATCCATGAAGAATATGACCGAAGATATGTTTGATTTCCCAAAAGGATTATTCTAGAGAACTAACATGAATAGATATATGGTCTTAAGAAATAAAGTTAGATATGTGCAAATGTCTACATTTGAAAATGTTACCGACTATTTCATGAGGATCACTCAACTATGTGATAAACTTGTAGCTATAAGGGAGAAATTTGAAAACGAGAGCTCATTAATGTGGCATTGAATGGTTTTCCCAAGTGATGGAGGAACATTACAACCAGGGAAGAAGAAGGACTTAAGTAAAATCAAGTGATTCTCATGTCATAAGAATGGAAATTATGCATCTCAGTGTTGGTTGTGGAGCCTAATTATCTTCCTAATTTAGAGGTCTTTGTTTTTAGCCATGTTTATACCCCATGAAGACTGTACACCCAGGAAGACTATATACCCCTCCATGCAGGTGGGGGGGGGGGTGTTGCAGGGGGGATTCCCCCCCCTACGAGATTTGGGTAATTCATCCCCCCAGCTAGGGGGTCCGGGGGAAAGAGGGCCCCTGGCAGGGGTTCGGGGGATAGCATTCCCCGATGGGGGTTTGGTGGCGAAGACCCTGAAGTAAAAATTATCTTGTAAATGTATATTTTAATTTCATAGTAAATCTGGATTGTTCATTATAAGGTCACAGATCTAACGGTAGAAGTTATGTTATGGTTTTTTTCCCTAGAAGGCAACCCTCTTTTATGAGGGAATTGTATTGCAGCTATGTATCATTGTGAATATTATATTATGAGAGAGGAGGTTGTAAGAGAAAGAAGAGGAAGTTACATCAGGTGTTTTATAGGTTGTATCCCTTAATTTGTTGGATAATAATAAAGGAAGGACCTGGAAATTTCTTTGGTGGACGTAGCCCACACTAGGTGAACCACGTATATATGTGTCTCTATTTTATTGTGTATGTTATGTGTTTTATTTCTGGATTTTTATTATTTTATTGCTCCATGATCCTATTTTTCTAACAACTGGTATCAGAGAGAAAGGTAACTCGTAGGAAAAGAGGGTTCTTGGTTCGAGTGGGAGCAATGGCGGAAGATGGGAAGTTTAGGGTGGAGAAATTTAATGGAAAAAAACTACCAATTAGGGAAGATGCAGATGGAATATTATTTATATCAGAAGGATTTATTCCTACCATTGGGTGGAATAACAAAGAAGTTGACGACCATGAAAGACGAATAATGGGAGGTTCTTGACAAAAAGGCACTAGGAACGATATGGATGAGCTTGCCAGCATTGGTGGCTTTTAATATTTTGAAAGAAAATAAAATGAAGGAGCTCATGGATGCATTGGATAAATTGTATGAAAAACCCTCGGTGTCCAACAAGGTATTTCTAATAAATAGATTATTTAATATGAAGATGTCAGAAGTTGGGTCTTTTGCAGATCATTTAAATGAATTTAATATGGTTACTAATTAACTAAGTTCTGTAAAAGTGGAATTTGATGATGAAGTCAGGTCTCTTCTAATCTTGTGCTCATTGCCAGAAAGTAGGAACGGCTTGTTCATGGATGTAAGTAACTCTATATCTAGTTCAAACACTTTAAAATTTGATGATGTTGTTGGCGTTATCCTTAACGAGGAAATGCGATGGAAAAGAACAGGTGAGACATTAGGTAATGTGTTAATCATGGAGAACAAGGAAAGACAAAAGGATAGAGGAAAGGGCTCTGGGAACCGCAAGAATTATAGGAAGGGAAGATCCAAATCTAGACTGGGAAATATAGAGTGTTGGAATTGTGGGAAGAAAGGACCTCTGAAGAAAGACTACAAAGCGCCAAAGAAACAAAGAGATGGACAATAGGAGAAAAATCGGGAAGCAAATGTAACAGGTGATGTGTTACAAGATGCTTTGATTCTTTTTGTAGATAATATTTATGTGTCTTGGGTAGTAGATTCAGGGGCTTCATTTCATGCCACACCCCATAGGAAACATTTTCTATATTATGTTCAAGGTGATTTTGGACAGGTTCATTTGGGTGATGATGCACCATGCAAAATTGTTGGAATGGGAAAGGTAAAAATGAAACAAAGGAATGGAAACCAATGGTTGTTGGAAGAGGTAAGACATGTTTCAGATCTAAGGAAAAATATAATTTCAATAGGGCAGTTGGAAAGTGAAGGTTGTATATCTATATTTACAAATAATTCATGGAAGGTCACCAAAGGATCATAAATGATAGAAAAATGAGAGAAGGTAGGTACATTGTATTTATGTATTGGTAATACTGATTCTCCTATCTCTTTATATTCTACAGGAGTGTATACAACACTTCGACATCATATGCTTGGACACATGAGTGAGAAAGGGATGCAGATACTTCACAAAATAAATTTGTAGCCAGATCTTAAACAAATTGATTTGGATTTCTATGAGCATTGTGTTTATGGAAAATAGAAGAGAGCAATATTTCTTAGAGTCGGAAAAGAAAAGAAGAGTGAAAGGTTAGATCTTGTGCATACAAATGTATGGGGAACATATCATGTATCATCTCTTGGTGGATCTCATTATTATTTTACTTTTATTGATGATGCAACTAGAAAAACTTGTGTTTATTGCATTCGACAAAAATATGATGTTTTTGATCATTTTAAGAAATGGAAAGCTTTGGTTGAGAATGAGACAAGAAAAAGGTTGAAGTGTCTCAGATCAGAAAATGGAGGTGAATATTGCAGAAAGGAGTTTGATGATTATTGTTCATACCATGGGATTCATAGAGAGAAGACAGTTCCAGGAACACGACAAAAAAATGGTCTGTCAGAAAGGATGAACATGACAATCATGGAGTGTGCAAGGAGTATGAGATTGCATGCTAGGTTTCCCTTACAATTATGGGAAGATGTTGTAGATACTGTTGTTTACTTAATAAATAGAGGACCTTCAATCTCTTTTAATGGTGGAATTCTAGAGGAGGAATGGATAGGTAAAAAGGTAAACTATTATTTTTTGAAGACTTTTGATTGTGAAGCATTGTCCATATTGATAAAGAAAATAGAACAAATCTTGAGGAACAATCCAAGAAGTGCACCTTTATTGGATACAGTGTTAATGATTTTGGTTATCGCTTATGGGATTATGAAAATTAAAAAATCATTAGGAGTAGATATTTCATATTCAATGAGGTGGTCATGTACAAAGATCAGTTGCAGGGAAAGATACAAGAAATAGAAAAACTAGAATACACAGTGCTTGATGAGATCACTGAAAAACAAATTCCAAAGGTACCAAAAAATGAAAATGTAAAACAATAGGAGTAACAGGTACCTCAAACTCCTGCAAGTGTTGTTAGAATATTTACCAAGTTAATTAGACCCCATGAATGATACTCGCCTTCATTGTATTATTATTGTTGACTGATTATGGTGAACTAGAATGTTATGAAGAGGCAATGTAGGTAGACACTAAAAATAAGTAGGAGAAAGGCATGAAAGAGGAAATGGATTCTGTGGTAAATAACTAGACTTGGTACTTGGTTCAGTTGCCTATAGGAAAAAGAGCATTGCGGAATAAATGGGTTTACAAGTTGAAGGAAGAAGATGGAGGAAAAAAGAGGTACAAGGCTAGGCTTGTTGTAAAGGGGTTTTCACAAAAGAAAGGTACATATTTTGTTGAAATATTTTCTCATGTTGTTAAGATGACTTCAAGTAGGACTATTTTAAGTCTTGTGCTAGTAGAAGATTTTCATCTTGAACAGTTAGATGTAAATGCATCTTTTCTCCATGGGGATTTGGAGGAAGAGATTTTATATGCAGCAGCCACAGGGATATGAGGTCAATGGGAAGGAAAATTTGGTATGCAGGTTGAAGAAGATCTTGTATGGCCTAAAGAAATATCCAAGGTAGTGATATTTGAATTTGATAGGTTTATGACAGAACAAGGTTCTAGTAGATGTCATTTTGATCACTGTGTTTATTTTAAAAGGCTAGAAAATGGAAGCTATATTATCTTGTTATTGTATGTAGATGACATTCATTTTGTAGGGTCTAATATGCATGATATACATGTGCTAAAGAATAAATTAGCTAATTCATTTGTGATGAAGGATTTGGGTGTTGCAAAGAAAATCCTTGGTATGAGAATAACAAGAGACAAGAAAAATCGCAAATTGACATTGTCTCAGGGTGAGTACATAGAGAAGGTGTTGGAGAGGTTTAGAATGCAGAATGCAAAACTAGTTAGTACACCTTTGGCCAACCATTTCAAATTAACTAAGGAAATGTTTCCCAAGAAACAACAGGAGATAAAATACATGTCCCGGGTCCCTTATTCATTAGCAATTGGCAACTTGATGTATGTGATAGTTTGCACAAGACCAAATATTACACATGCAGTGGGAGTTGTGAGCAGGTATATGAAAAATCTAGGTAAACAACGTTGGGAGGAAGTAAAGTGGATTCTTAGGTATTTGAGAGGTACTGCTACTCATGCATTATGTTTTGGAGTTTTAGAAACTGTTCTACAGGGATATGTTGATTCAAATATGACAGGTGATAAAGATAGTAGGAGGAGCACCACAGGGTATGTTTTTAATGTAGGTGTAACAACAATAAGTTGGATTTCAAAACTGCAAAAGGTTGTTGCACTTTCAACAAAAGAAGCAAAGTATGTTGTTGCTACATAAGCTAGTAAAGAAATGATTTGGTTGCATAGGTTTATGGAGGAATTGAGAAAGAAGCAAGAGAATAGTAGGTTGTACTATGACAACAAGAGTGCCATTCATATTGCAAAAAATAATCCTTCCATTCGAAGAATAATAATGTATAGCTTAGGTACCATTTCATACGATTTGTCTTGGAAGATGGACATTTGAAGTTGGAAAAGATACACACTAGCCATAATCATGCAGACATGTTAACAAAGGGAGTAACCAAGGAGAAACTGAGTTCCTGCTCAGTTTCAGTTGGTCTTCAAGCATGAATGTGAAGATGAGAAATTTTCTAGGTCCAAGGTGGATCATAGTCCAGCAAGTACAACAGTGGTGGAGTTGTTGTGATTAATATCCAAGTGGGAGATTGTTGGTTGTGGAGCCTGATTATCTTCCTGATTCAAAGGTATTTGTGTTCAACCATGTTTATACCCCATGAATAATGTAAACTCCTCCACACGGGAGGGGGGTTGCAGTGGGGGATTCCCCCCCTGCGGGGTCTAGGGGGTCTAGGGGCAAGCGGGCCCCCAACGGGGGTTTGGGGGACAACGTTCCCTGATGGGGGTTTAGGGGAGAAGCCCTCGAGGGAAAAAATGTCTTGTAAATGTATATTAAAATTTCATAGTAAATATGAATCATTGATTATAAGGTTGCAGATATGTCAGTATGTAACAACCCTAAGTAATTAATCAATTGTCATGATTTAAATAATTGTTTAACGTATATTATTTTAATTAATTAATTTTCCAATTAATTAATTAATTAATGTATATTAGTATATTAGTTGAATGTATATTGGTTTAATTAATTAATTAATTAATTTCATGATTAAATATATGTTTAATAAAATCCATCTTAATAAATTATTAATTATTATTTTGTATCGGAAGATCAACCCATTAATGAAAATGGGATAAGGTGGTTGACACCTAATTGAGGGAGGGTAGTTGAGAATTAAATGAAGGAAGGAGGCGGTGAATGAGGGGAGGGGAGGATAAGGCAAGGGAGGAGCATTATTTTTTGGGGGAGGATTGTATTACTGGTGGGGCTTTGAGGATCTTGTGGTGGTTTTGTTGAGGAGCTTGTTGTGGTTTTGTTGAGGGGCTTGTTGTAGGTCTATCACAAGGGGCACCAGGGTTGCTGGGGATTTTGGGCTCGGGGGGCCAGGAAACCGCAAGGGTTCCTAGAGCTAGGGAGCTAGAGAGGCTCTGTTCCTAGTTGGCTGGGAGGAAAAGATTCAGTTTTCAGGCAGTTTCAAGCAGTCTTCAGGAAGTTAGCAACAACAGGAAAGAAAAGGACAAACTTCTTCTTCAAGAGGTATTTTACCAGTATTAATTTTGTCTAAATGAAAGATATGGTACTAATTTTGTCTGAATGAAAGTTTTGATATGTACCTATGTATTGAAATTGTGTAATATGCTGAGTAATCTCTTTTGTGACTATTTTGGACTGTATAAAATGAGAATTTAATATTTAGCTGGTTAATTTGCTAGAACTTCAACATAAATTAGTTAGATTTGTTGTAATGCAAACATAAATAGAAATTTGATGTCGTGTTCAAGAAAGGAAAATTAATTTAGATTACAAATTTATCATTTAACTTTGAAGCCTTAGTAAAGGGCCTTACATAGTAGAAGTTATGTTAGGGTTTTTTTCCCTTGAAGGAAACCCTCTTTTATGAGGGAATTGTATTGCGGCTATGTATCATTGCGAATATTGTATTCCGAGAGAGGATATTGTGAGAGAAAGAAGAGGATGTTACAACAGGTGTGTTGTAGGTTGTATCCCTTCATTTGTTGGATAATAATAAAGGAATGACCTAGAAATTTCTCTGGTGGACGTAGCCCACAATGGGTGAACCACGTATATCCATGTCTCTATTATATTGTGTATCTTCTGTGTTTTATTTCTGCATTTGTATTATTTTACTGCTTCATGATCCTATTTTTATAACACTCAGTGTATGGAGAAGAATAAGGGAAGAGGAAAGATGCAAACAACAACATCAATAGAAATGCAACTAGATGAGTTTGTAGTGAAGTTTGAGAAGGATTTCTCACTAGTTTATTTCCTTTCTACTAGCACAACTACCAAGAATGCATCGTATTTGGACACCAGTGCATCTCGTCATATGACAAAATCACGGGAGATATTTAGCAGTCTAATGGAGAGGGACTTAGGGATCCATGTAGAGCTTGGTGATGATGCTAATTATGCAGTGAAGGGAGAGGGAATAGTTTTGTTCAAGCTTGATTTGGGAGGTTTGTTTGATGCCTATGATGTGATTTATGTGCCAAGACTAAATAATAACTTTCTCTCAATATAAACTATGGAGGATGGGGGTTTTGTCATCACTTTTCAGGGAGGGAAGGTACTCATATGTCCAAATAAAACTAGCCTAGACACAATAATGATTATTGTGGTTAGAGAGGGAAATTTATATAGGTTGCAGGGAAAGCTTGTTTAGGATTTGGTACATGACAATGACAACTTGTGTAAGTTATGGCACAAGAGGTTGGGACACATGCACTATAGGGCATTTTAAATTCTGAATAGGATTCTTACAAATCTTCTAGAGTTTAGTATTAAGTAGGAGGGAGTGTGCAGAGGGTGTGCACTTGGCAAGAATGCCAAGGCTTATTTTCCAAGAAGCGAGAGTAGGTCCAAGGTTATCTAGGTCCTATAAATTCATATGTGAGTGGGTCGATGTTAGTAGAAAAAGTGTAAGGAGAATCATACTATGTGATGCTGAATGATGACTTTTATACGAAAACATGGATCTTATTTATGAATACCAAGGATGAGGTCTTCAGTCAGTTTCAGGAGTTTAGGGCTCAGGTGGAGAAATAGACAGGAAAGAAGATCAAGGTCTTGAGTTCAGATAATGGGAGAGAGTAAACCTCCAATGAATTCAAGGATTTTTTCAAAGAGGCATGGATCAAGAGGGAGTTGACAGTCTCATACAACCCTAAGTAGATTGGGGTTATAGAGAGAAAGAATCGGTCCATCATCGAAACTTCCAGGGATATGATACATGAAGAAGAGTTGCCTATGATTTTTTTGGTAGAGGCGTGTAACATGGAAATATATGTGTAAAATAGGAGTCCTCATAGGATATTGGGGGACAAGACTCTAGAGGAGGAATTCTCAAGGGTGAAGCCAGAGATAGGAAATTTGAGGCTCTTTAGTTGTCCACTATACATCCATGTGCTTGTGGAGAAGACAAAGAAGTGTGAGCCTTCAAGACATAAGGGTATATTTGTGGGGTACAATTATACCTCAAAGGCTTACATGATCTTCATACCAACGTAGCATAAGAAAGTTGTGAGAAAAGATGTTAAGTTAGAGGAGAAATTGGCATCTAGGAAATCTTAGGAGTCATCAGTAGTGATAAAGGATGAGGAGCAGGAAGCTCCGAAAAATGAGCAACGGTCAACAACTTCCAATTCAGGGAGTCATACTTCGGGTGGAGAGGAGGATTTGGCCCCTTCCAATTCTGCTAAGAGACCCAGGTGGCTATTGCAGACATTGAGGGATGCTAGTGAGGTTCCTAGGAGTGCAATCAGATAGAGTAGGCCTTCGAAGAAGTTTCTGAGCTATATGATTCTTATGAGTATCATCATTGATGTTGAGCCTTTCAGTTTTGAGGAAGAAATAGATCAATAGGTTTGGTAGGATGTGTTAAGACCTAAAATTGGCTCATTACCCCTTAATTGGGGCATATTATATTAGTAATGTTATTTTATTTATGTCGGCTTTAGGCCATTAGTTTTAATTATACCTCCTAGTCTCCTATATATACCAAGGATACATTTTCATTTTGAATCATCTTGTACTTGAACATTTAAGTGGTGTTAAAGGAGGTTGCCCCCTCGAAGAGGCTTATTATCTGAAATTATCTCTTTTTCAAGGCGTTGAGTACTTTTTCTGAGGTTTTTCTATGCTATATTGATATTTGGTTCATAAAAGGATGCCATGTGTTGATGCTTTTAATGGCATCATGACCAGATTCTACAAAGTATTTCGAAATTATATTTTTTCTTTTTTAACTTCACCTTTACTCTTGCAATCATTTTTTTTCCATATCAATTGCTTTGATATACCTTTGTGTTGTTTTTAACAAATAAAAAAGGGTGCTATGTCCTAAGAAAACCATATATACATCTTTGGCAAGGTGTGAAGGTTGACTCAATTTTTTTTTTAATGTTGTGCAAGTGGAAACAATATGCAAATGGAAAAACTTTATAAGGTTGGCATTATATTACAATTTTCATTGTATTGGGGACATTTCTTTACAAACATGAGATTAAGGCGTGATGGACTTCATGAATTTTAGGTATGATTTAACAAAATGGTGGTATATTGTTTTAAAACAATATAAAAGTTGTTATATACCTTGTATAAAATGATATAAGGTTCATTTGATACGTTGCAAACACCATATATGATGATATTGGCAAGCCTAACATTATATTGTTCAATACAACAATTTTGATTTAATGCGTTAACATATGGCTAGCACGCATGGATGGAATATATGTATGGAGTGGGAATATGGTTAGTTGTTCACAACGTCTATGCCTTGGTCTTCTTTGAGTTTCTTAGCTGACCATTCCTCTACCTTTCACCTCACTCAACTATCCTAAAATTCTTATTATTGAAAATACTTTCTTTCCCACTCTTCTCTATGTTTGTGTTTAATGGGTCTTGAAAAAATCTCATTGTTTTCACCCTAACCAATTTCGAGCCCAACTTTTGGTTACAGTCTCATAAGCTCTCTCCGTCGAATTGGTTTCACCCACATGAGTGTATTTTAATTTATGAATAGTTTGTGATTTAAATCTATGGAAAACGATATGCGCTCATCCTTCCATACCATCTGGAGATTTTTTCACGATTCATCATTTCTAAGAAAGGAAAGCCATCTCCAATTTGAAAAGTAATTGTGTATTTACATATACATTTGGCACTATATGTTAATATATTGGTGAAAAATGGTGGCTCAATTTTTTTAATCTGTGTGTTTAATTCATACAGAAGACATTGTGACCACGTAATTCATACATAAGACATTTTTTTAATCTTTGTGACCACGTATTGATAGTTAGTTAACATTTTCTATTGATATTAATATTGGAAGTTGCCAACCACCCTGGTGGAAAATTGTATAAAGGCTCAAGCCTCGGAAAGTGAGGGGATTATTATACACTTTCTATGGTATGCTTGAAGCAATTTTCTAAGTTTTAAAATTCATTCTTTATCTTTGCACTAGAATACTATGGTTTAACAATTATGTTGATAGAAGGAGTTATTTTTAAATGGAAAAATGAGAGGTCAAATTCTGATATTTTTGTTTACATATGGTATATCTTATTGTTTGGTCATTGAAGCAAAAGTGTTTTTTTTTTTTTTCGACCATTAGCTTGTCTAATTGGTTCTTGGTTGCAGAGACTAATACCAACATCCATAAGCATTCACATAAGCCTATTGTAGCCTTTTCAGTCCAAATTCTTTTTGTTTGTCATTTACATAATAGCCAAGCAGTCTCGTAAACACTAGCTATGTATTGATGAAGAAATATTGAATAAAATATAACTGATTTTCTCATACTCATATTTCATTTTATTGAGTCATTTTATTTTGCTCATCTAAATGTTATTATCTCTCAATTGTGTATATCGTATTTATTATTTTATTGTATAAACTTTGATTTATGTTCCATTTTATGTTATGTATTGGTATATTTGTTTTCTTTAAATCTTGTCGCTATTGAAATATTACATAAATATTAAGAGCTGCAAGAGGATATTTTTTATGTGTTTTTCTGATGTTAGTTGTTATACATATGTGTGATGTTATGTTTAGTAATTTGTTTAAAAGTTAGATATATTTTGTAATTTTAGTTTTTAAAGTTATCTCGTAGATGTACCATGAACGTAGAGATTAGATTAAGTTTGAGGCTATAAAATAAGGGTGATCATTCCCACTTCCTTTTGGTTTGGTCGACCAAGTTGTCGAAAGCTTGACTTCAGGAACATTCATTTCATCCCTTCAACACCATGGTGGAGGAGTACACCTCTATCACGAGGAATGAATTTTGGGACATAGTGCCAAGACCGAAGGGGAGGTCAGATGTGAGTTCTAGGTGGCTCTACAATATCAAACATGTTGCATATGGTAGCAGTGAGAATCTCAAGGCAAGGTTCATGGCGAGAGGTTTCTCCGAGAGAGAGGGAGTGGACTACAAGGAGAAATTTGCTCCAGTTGCCAGGTATGATTTTATTCAAGATATTATTTCTATTGCTTCAGTTATGAGGTGGAGGATTAGCCAGATGGATGTGAAGAAAACTTTCCTCAATGGTATTGTTATGAGACAAAATATCACAAGGATCTTGTTGAATACACAAACAAATCCTCATGGGATTATCCTAGTAATCCTAGACAAAATGGAGGTAGATTCCTATGGTTTTCTAGCTGCAAGTAAATTATTTCCTTTTAACCAAGAAGGAGATGGATCGTACCTTTAGATTAACGGTTGTCCTAACATGTCTCAGTTGTTGCACCTCCTAAGATCCAACTACAAATGATGCAATCTTTCTTTCTACATACAAGGATACAAACAACCACATATCTATTATCCTTATAGTGTTAGGAAAATCAAATCTACTAGATCTATTTTTATGTATCACTTATAAGATCATATCCAAACCATTCATGAATAGAACACAAATATTATGCAGGAAAACCAATGATCTATTAAATATCATACAGAACTTACATCAATGCATACCTTCGTGTTGATGTCATTTTCCCATGATTCCTTTCTCCTTGCTTCTCCCTTCAACTTCTTGGTAAGGCTAGGCTCACTGACTTTTGGCTATGATTGATAGTACAAGCACCTCTGCAAATGAAAAACATAACAATACTTCTGAATTCTTCCTCCATTTTTCCTAATACTTTCCTTTGTTATATATCTCTTTGAAGGATGATTGGGAGAGCTTCTAGATCTAGATATTCTAGAGACCACTAGAGACTTGAATGATGTGAGTTCCTAGGTCCTTCAAATGAAGATACACATCATTCCTTGCTTATCTCCTAATAACTCCCCAAATATAGAAGTTTCATGGTTCATCACTTGTTGAACACTACTATCATGTGAGGGTCATCGCTTGTTCTCCCCTATGTGTCCAACGATGATCTACAAAATGGGCTCAAATATTGGGAAAAAATTCATTTTGGCTTACATATTCTCATATATTCCCTTGTGGCCTCTGGGGTGGAAATTAAGGCTATAACAAGGATCATTGAGGAGGAATTATATATAGAGAAACCTCGGGTATTTGAGGTACATGGGAGGGATTCTCATGTGTGTACTCTTAAGAAATCCTTGTATAGACTCAAACAGACACCCATGGCATGTAATTATAGGATTGACAGATACTTGCAGAGTATGGTATTTACCAAGAGTGAGGCGGATCCTAACTTGTACTTCATACTTTTTGGGTCTGGTCCACTCATCTTGGTGTTGTACATGGATTCTTTGTTTCTCACAGGTGCAGAGGATCTTATAGCAGGGTGCAAAGAATATTTAGCTACATAGTTCGAGATGAAGGACATTGGCTTGATGCATTATTTCTTGGGGTTAGAGGTATTGCATATATCGGAGAGAGATATTCCTTGGTCAAGGGAAGTATGCATTGGATATATTGAGGATAATCAGGATGGAGAATGGTAGACCAATGGCTACACCTATGGTTACCAACCTGAAGAAGGTTGTTACTTCATATTCATAGTTGGTGGATCCCGGGATATACAGGCAAATGATAGGGTCCTTGATGTATTTGGTCAACACCAGGCTAGATATATATTTTTTTGTGAACACCTTGAGTCAGTTCATGGTGGAGCCAAGGTAGGTGCATTAGATAGAAAAAAATCATTTTCTCAGGTACTTGAGAGGTACAATGGAGTATGGATTGAGATATCTTGGAGGTGATGGAGTGAGAATGTAGGGATATATAGACTCAGATTAGGAAGGGAGTGTAGTAGGAAGAAAGAACACCTCAGGATGCTACTTCAACTTGGGATAAACAATGATTGCATGGTTCAGTTGGAAGTATACTTCTATAGCACTCAATTTAGCAGAGGAAAAGTATATGGCAGTGAGTAGGGCTAGTTGTGAATCCATTTGGCTTTACAAATTACTTACAGGTTTATTTGATCATGATTTGGATCCTACGATGATATACTGTGATAATCAGAGTTGTATCAAACTCTATGAGAATCCAGTATTCCATGATAGGTCCAAGCATATTGAGATCATATATCATTTCATCCAAAATAGGATCTAGAAGGGACAAGTCAAGCTTGAATATGTTTCCACAAATGAGCAAGTTGTTGAGATTCAGACCAAACTCTTGGTTAAAGGGAAGTTTATGTTATTCAGGGACAAACTTGGAGTGGTGCATAATACCTTCCTCGATAAGAGGGAGTGTTGTTGTTTGAAGCATTGGACAAGTACTTATGCACATGTCTATGTGTCTAGATGTGTGGAAGTTTTCCAAAGCCTTCTTCCTTGATACTTTATCTTAATTAAAGGAATTATTAAACTAAAGTGAATTTATTAATTAATTGAGTTTTATTTGATGAAATGCTAAAGTAATTAACATTAGTGAATTAAATATTAGCTATTGATATCAACTGTGGTGAGAAGAAATCTCAATTGTCAATCACTTTGGAGATTAGGGTTAGGTCATAACTCAAGATTATAAAAGCAACTAAGGTAAAGAAGGAAGTGTGGTGATTTGACATAGAGAACATAGAAGGACATTTTCTCAAGAAGATATTGGGTAGGTGGAGAAGGACTTCCATCTAGAGATCAAGTCAAGGACAAGATAGAACATGTGTATCCACAAGTGTGTTTCAGCAGATTGGAGCTGCAACATCACGGTCACACCATATGGATTTTTTCGTACATTCTTTGTGCATGTGTATGCAGGTTTCAATGGAGACATGAGTGTATACTTGGGTTTTCTTAAGGAAATGCATGTACATATCAGGAAACATGAAAGTTTGGGATTGTACAATAGAACATGAGTTTCTAGGGTTTGTAGGTGTTGTCTAATGTTTTATTTATTTCTTTATGGTCCATTTTCCCAGTAAGGGAGGCCTTGTAATATTTGAAGTTATTTGAATGATAAACTTTGTTGATAGGTAGAATATATTTATGTCTTGTGTATGAGATTTTGGTTTCATGTATTCCTTCCGCTATATTTATTTGAGTTTATTACTCCAGCGAGTGTATTCTATTTTGTGAGCTGTTAATTTTATTTAAAAAAGGGAAATCACTAGATAACAAAGTACCTAGGTGTCAGAGTAGGGAAAATTAACAAATATGTGGGTCACCCACAACTACAGTATGTGGAGGATCTAGCCTAGGCACCATGTGCTATGTTTGCTTGAAATATTTATTGTCTTCAATAGGTGAATTTAATCCCTCCGAGTCTAGTTTAATTGTGTTTGACATGGACCATTCTCATAATAGGCTTTCCCACTAGATTGCTTTTCAAATCTAAGTGAGAGTAAGTGGGAAAAAATTTCATATAGTTGTTGATGAAGGTGCCTCTACTTGCATCATGTACATTGCATGTTGGAAATTCCTTGGTTATCCTATGCTCAATCCATAAAACACCATGTTGAATGCCTTCAATGGACACATGTTTAGGCCTCATGGTATTATCATCGCATTTCAAATTGAATTAGGCGGTAAGGCTATCTCTCTTGAAGTGGAGTTGGTCGATGCTCCTCTAAAGTATAATTTTTTTCTTGGGCACACTTGGTTCTATGAGATGATGGATTTTGTCTCATTAGTATTTAGGTTCCTTCGCTTTCCTCACCAAGGAATGATTGTCAGGATCAATCAAATTGCATTTTGTACCCTAGAACTTAGGACCAATGCGAGTGTCGGTGTGGGGATCTTCAAATACTCCTCGTTAATGGGTACATTTACCCTTCCACCACCACATCCTTTGAACATCACTTTGATCAATATGATCTCTTATTTTACCAGTCGATCCCTCAGGTATTTTGATCCTTGGGTGGTTCCTCATCCTAAGGAATTTGAATCTTATAGAGATAGCATGTCACTTTCAATGGTTGAGATTTCCTCTTCAATGATCCTGTCAGCGTCTGTTGATGCTAGTCCACAAATCCACCCTCATATGGAGTGTGATCAACCTACTTTATTCACATGAGTTGTTGATTCTCTGATTTCACATGATTTTCTAGATACAAAGTTTCATTCAGATAAGGTCACCTTGGATTTCATGGATTCTTAAAATATCCCAAATACTAATTTGACTATCTGACTGAATTTTCTTTGAATTTTTGAATGTGGTTTCAAGGATTCTAGATCTGGTTTAGTTTATTCTCATAATGTTTGAGGTTTTAAGCTTGTTTTCACTACATGAAAATAGTTTTGTTGTTGGAACAATGTTCTTTATTGAACTAATGGTAAAGAATGAAATTACAATAAATGGAATACTAGAATATAAGAAAAACACTACTAAATTGATCAAAACTCTCCATATTGATCTTTATAAGTCTAGATCTAACTTGGAATACACATGCATGAAAAGGAAATACCATATTTTCTACATGGGAGTGTGGGTTTGTTGCATGCAACTCCAAATATGTTTCTGGATGGAAGATACATTGCATTCACTACAAATATAATGCATACAATGGAAATACGTTGCAAATGATGTCACAAATGAATGGAGAATCTCATTTGGATAGATATACTACATACGAGTAAAGGAAATACCATATCTTCTACATGCGAGTGTGGATCTGTCACATGCAAGTACAAATATTCTATTGGATGGAAGATGTGTTGCATGCACAGTGAAATATGTTGCATGCACTGAGAATATGTAGATCTACTTCTTTTTTATGGGTTAGTGTCCATATTGAAACTACAAGCCTCCCTCCGGATCAATGTTGTAATTCCCACGCACTCCAAAAACTAAGGGAAAATCTATGAACACCCTTGACTGATGTGAATCCATATGAATGAATCCAATGTTGTATATGTTGCAATCCTGAAGAACGATGGAGAATCTATATGATCCTCATGACTAACTAGGGTGTATCTTCTAACACCGAAATCAATCACTGTGGTGGTTTCTCCCTGGAAATCCACAAAAGTCCACAAAGTCACATGACTTCTCTCTGCACTACAATTCTCAATCTCAATATTCAATAATGAGAGGAATTAGGCTTATCCTCTCCTTTATACTTGATCCTCATTCTAATTCCTCATTCGCTTTATTTAATTAAAGTGAATTTTACTAAGTTTTGACTTTAACTATTCTTTTGAGTCACTCAATCACCTTTTTTCCAATTTATTACTTAATTTCACTTTCAACTTAGGATTTTCTAGTAGATGACACTAAATAATTATTTTATTCCCTTTTTATCCCAACTATAGACTACGAGAATTAGTATATGCTATTGAGTTTCTCCTCCTATAGTCATCACTGGGAAAGGGACATTACAGTCCTCCCTTCCCGATATTGCTTGTCCTCAAGAATATGTGAGCTAGGGTGTTGTATAATTTGTCTCCCTCCCATGTAGCATTCTCAATTGGCAGAACTCTCCACCTAATCAAACACTCCCTGATAATTCGACTCCTCAACATCTTCTCCCTGGTCTCCAAAACCTCCTCAAGGTCCAACTAGAATTGACCTTCCTCATCTAATGGGGGTAACTCCATGGAAGTAGTAATATGTTGTCCTAAATCCTTTATAAGGCATGAAACATGAAACACATTATGGATTTTACTTCCCTCCAACAACTCGAGCTCATAAGCCACCTTCCCCACTTGCCATATAATCCTGTAAGGGCCATAGAATCCCAGATTCCGTTTCTCTACCCCATGCCTTTTCAACGAAGATTGACTAAAAGGTTGTAGCCTAAAAAATAACAAGTCTCCCTCCACTACTACATATTGAAAAAATTGCGACGACTACTTGCGACGAAAGTACTCTTTTGTCACAAAATTCAAGAGAAAAAGTTCAGTTTTTCAATTTTGTTCTAAATCCACCCTGTATTCGTCACTCTATCGATGAAACCAAAATTTCGTCTGTTTTGCGATGATCATAAATATGGTGGACTATTGTATCTATTTGTATGAACTTGTGTATTTGTTGCAAGAGGGACACTCACTATTGATCGTTACACTTTTTGATACTATCCATATTGACCATTATACATTTTGACAAAGTCTAAATTGATATAGTCAACGTTCGTCGCAAGAGAGACGATATGACCGTTATAACTGTTACACTCTTTGACAAAGTGACCTAAATATAAAAAATAAATAGGTAAAAAGAAAAGAAATATTTAGGTCACGGTCATCACAATTGCGACTATAGTGACCTAAATTGACCTATAAATATTTGACAATTTAAATATGTTGTGACAATCTTGCTATAACAACGATGATTCCGAAAGCATATTTTTGTGTGGAACTTGTGCGGAAGAATGTCGCAGAATATAGTTAGAGGTGGGGAAAAAAGTAAAGCGGGTGAAAAGGGTGATGGTAGATGTTATTGCCCTTGCAAAAAAAGTTGCCTCATACGTCCTGTGAGAATTTTAATAGCAACAACTACAAAACATTGTAGTAAATATGGGCACATTGATGGTAGATTGAATGAATATCGTCCCATGGTAATTAGCTATATATTCATTATCTGTTTTTATATTGTCAATTTTGTATAAAATTATATATATGTATATATATTATTTGAATGTTTGTTATAGTATACACTAATTTTGCATGATTGTTTGTAATTATAAAGTTAGATTTTCCCTCTAACTTTTTGTAGAATATTGCACCAAGTATTAGTAGAAATGATGTTGTACAAGCTAAGGAACATCATGACCAAACAAATGAGGATCTCATGGAAGAATATGATGGGACAAATCAAGTTAATGATCCCATGGAAGAATATGATGGGACAAATCAAATGATCCAAGATTTGTTTTCACGGCCGGATGAAGATGGGGACAGTGTTGGTATTTATGATGAACCTCTATTAGAAAAGGAAAATAAACGACTTTATCAAGGATCAAGAGCAAATCTTCTCTCCGCTACATTGCTACTAGTGAACTTAAAGATTGTGAATAATTTTTCAAACACTTGTATGACACAGATCCTAAGGTATATAATATGTTTCATCTCATATTATACATAAATGTTGATTTTTTTCTATTTTTTTTTAGTGTTAATTAATGTGTAAAATAAGAAAGCAATTTTTACGATTAATATTCTTTACATTAACTAGTTATTTTTTATGTTGTAGATTGTTAGGTGAATTTTTGTTACCATCGCCAAATATTTTACCTTACACATATCGAGGTTTGCATGCCATTATGAAAGACATTGGAATGGATTATCAAACTATAGATGCATGTCCTAATGAACATATTATATATTATGGACAACATGCTTCGAAAAAAAAATGTTTGCAATGTATTATCAGTAAATATCGAACCGATCAAGTAACAAAAAGGGTGCCTCGAAAGGTTCTTCGTCATATTCCCATAATTCCACGTTTGCAATGAGTGTTCAGGTGTGAAAGCATAACACAATTTATGGATTACCATGCATGTAACAAAAGTGGAGATGGTTTTCTTCAAATGCCTACCAATGGTTCTGCATTTAGGGAAATTGAGGAAAAATGGGCAGATTTCAAAGATGAACCTCGTAATGTTAGGCTTTCATTGGCAGATGATGGTGTTAATCCATTCAGTGAGCTTAGGTATATTTACTCAGTGTGGCCTATTTTTTTTATCAACAATAACATTCCTCCTTGGATGTCAATAAAGAGGGAGCACATAATGTTGACAATGATTGTTCCAAGTATTTTCTTACATTAATTTTTTGAATGTAACATTTTCATTTGTTTAAATTTTTGCATAATATCTTTTGTTTATTTATTTACTTATATATATTACATGATATCATTCCTATAGTAATTATTTGTAATTTCAAACAATTACATAAGTACCAAGTTAAAGATATGAATGTATATATCGAGCCTCTTGTCAACGAGATACTAAAGTTATGGGCTGGCATCAAAATGTATGACATATGTAAGCCAATCGGGGAGAAGAAATTTAAATTCCGTGGAAAACATTTATGGACAATTCATGATTCCCCTGGACTAACACATTTTTGTGGTATGTATCATTCTAATATTCCTCTTTAATAATATATGATTTTTTAATGTTATCATGGTGCATGTTTAATTTTTAAATAATCTCATCGTATAATTGACATTAATCCATTTGTTGTAGGTCTTCAAACAAAGGTTAAATTTGCATGTCCAGTTTGTGGCCCCAAGATGAAGTATCATCATTCAAATTTTTTAGGAAAGGTGGTGTTTGATGAGTATAGGCACCTTCTCCCTAATAACCATAGGTATCGTACTAGTGAAAAACATATTTTCAATGGGAAAGAAGAGACTGGTTTAAAACGACGAAGAATGACACCTCACCTATGGGGGTTGGAATATAATAGAAATCTTCAAGGTACTCAATTTATTTATGTATCGTAGATCATGTAATGTTTTGAATGTTTATTTTAATCATTGAATTTATTTTACCATATTTGACAATTATTTTTGTGATTTATTTTATGTTTCATGAAGGCCGCAATCATCATGAAGGTATTAATAATGGGCTTCCACGAGGAATGAAATGTTATCCCGCCCAATTCATGAGGTTTCCCTACTATGAGGATCTAAAAATAGCTCATTTGTTTGATACAATGCATATCAGGAAGAATGTGACTGAAACGTTATGGCGAATAATAGATGGTAGGAGGGACAAAGAAAAAATTGTCAAAATTTGTACTAACATTCAGGAAGCCAATCATGCAATGTGAAATGTGATCTGATATTAAAATAGATTATATGGAGTACTAGATCAAAATAAGCTTCCATGGTTATTAACAGAGGAACAAAAAAATGATGTAAATAGGTCATTCAATGAATTAAATTTCCCACGGGTTTTGCTTCAAACATAAATAATATCTTAACGAAGAAAGGTGAATTTGGTGAGGTAAAAACACATGATTGGCATACCTTCATTAAGGTAATAATTTTGGTATACATATTCATATATATATATATATATATATATATATATATATATATATATATATATATTGGCCTTATACATCTTTTATTATTTTTATTTTTTCTTATCTACTTTGGTCGAAACAAATAATGATTCATTTTTTTGTTACAGTATTTTCTACCGCTATCTCTCCCAAACGACTTTGACGACAATGTCAAACAAGTTATATATGATCTTGGAAAATAAATGAGGTAAGTAGTTGTGATTTATATGCAAAATGTTCTTTCAAATTATTGTTGTACTTAATGATATGTGTTTTACTTGTAATGTAATATATTATATTATGTTATGTTGAAACATGTTATTTTCTTGTGTCATGGTCTCATGTAGATGGTTGTCATTGAAAGAAATCCATGAAGATGATATAAAGTATTGGAAGAGATAAATTCCTCGTCTAATGTGTGAAATGAAAAAGTATATACCTCCAACATTTTTCAATGCACAAGAACACTACTTCATACACCAAGTTGAGGAGATTGAAATTTGTGGACCTGTTCACACAAGGTCAATGTGGATGGTGGAGAGGCACTTGAAATAATTGAAGGTGTTGGTTAGACAAAGAGCATGTCCTGAGGGTTCTATGGTGGAGGGATATATGGTATATCAATCCATGGTGGATATTAGTCAATATCTTCCTAAATTTGTAGTGCCAACTATGCATGCATTGGATCACATTTGGGATGTGAACTCCATCAAAAAATTTGAAGATCATGAGCATCTGTTGGGGAAAGGTAGAATGAAAAAAATGAGAGGTAATATATTAATAATTGTGAAAATTTATATTAACAATACATATAAAGTTTCATTTTTTGTGTATATAATCATACTCATTAATATATTAATATAATTTATTTCATAAATTATTAATATTTATAATTACTTGCATATTGGACATTATAACTGATATTTAATATTGGTGAATTATGATTTTTTTATTCAGTTTCTCAAGAGTGGGATGCACTGCATTTATACATTGCAAATAATATTGATTGGATGAATGTATGGAATGAAAGATGTAAACAACATAATGGAGGTAGTTTATCATGGAAACGACTGTCTGAATTGGTTAGATAAGCTTTTCGTAACGGAGATACCAGTGTTACGCAAAGGGAAATTGATTTATCATATGGTTTGAAAGATGGACAGATAAGAAAATTCACCCATTTTTTTCAGTTATTTTATATTATATTAATGTGACTACATGTGTACTGTATTTTTCAGATACTTTCGAAGTTATATAAATATATGTTAATTTATTAATTGACAATGCATATTTTACATATCTGATATATTGCAGTTGAAACACCACAAGGCTATGTGGTGAAATGGTCGTAAAGTTCACATCAAACAATTGGATGAAACCGAAATTTTTTTGATAGTAGGATAACTGCAATATTCCAGGTCACTAATGTTTCCTCTAAGAGTGACAGACATCCCCGAGAATATGAAAATAGATACTATGGATATTTAAACGATATGCTTGAGTCTGACTTTAATTCCTTCAAATTAGTTATGTTCGATGTCAAATGGTATAGGTTACGAATGCATTAACGCGATGAGGAAAGAATTGTTATTCAACATGCCAACGAATTTCCAATGATTAAAACACCGGTGTTTGAAATAGGACATGATCCCTATGTTTTTCTAAGCCAATGGGAACATGTATTTTACTCAAATGTTCTAGGTGAAAGGGATTGGTCATTTTTTGTTAGATATGATCCAAGAGGAAGGCCAATTAAGTATACTCATTTATAGGAAGAAGATGATATTGAATATCAAGAAGATGATTCAAAAGATCAGACAGAGTCAAAATATCATGCAGGGTCGACATATGAAGAAGATGAAGAAGATCATGATCCAGGCGTAGGAGACAATATTGCAATTCTTGATGATGATGTTGAT
Source organism: Picea engelmannii (assembly GCA_009831015.1). Lineage (NCBI taxonomy): Eukaryota > Viridiplantae > Streptophyta > Pinopsida > Pinales > Pinaceae > Picea > Picea engelmannii. The sequence continues at coordinate 105,911 of ML807244.1, forward strand.
GAAAATATGCTCGAAAATGACATTGATGACGATGATGATATCATCAATCCTTTCAACATTGTTTATGAACCGAATGATGATATAGATGTCGAGTTCAATGAATAAGATCAAGATACAAAATAAGGATGATTACATAGATGTTGAGGTTGGATTAGGTACGTGACTATATAATATTTTAATTTGTATGAATTATTCTCTTAAAATAATTTACTTATAATGTCATGGGTTAATTACATGTTTTTAAGTTTTATGCGACGTTTTTATATCCTATGTTACATGTTGTTTAATTATTATGTGAAACCTAAAAATAGTTGCCAATATACTAAAGTACGTGGTAGACTAAAAATATCATTTAGAAACACATAATTTCATGTACCTTCATTAATTTATGTTTTTGTAGTTTCTATGCACGAATCTTAATAAGACATTGCTTTCGATTATTTTCTATTTTATAGATTGGGTTTTGGGGATCAATTGAGAGTGATGTGAGGGGGAGGGGAGGGGCCATATGAGCTTCCACCTTCATGTTTTTGGCCTTGTTCAGGAGAGGATAAATTATTCTTGAAACCAAGAGAAACTCTTTCATTTTTATACCATCATAATCGTATAATATTTCATAAATATTGTTGTCATAGTAATTCATCAACAAAGTTTCGATGAATGTGTTTGTCATTTCTATAGAATTTTTTTGAAACCCTATTTTTCTTTCAAAGTACACTATTTGGTTGATGCAAGTTTTAAGTTTGCATCAATCTTTCTTCATTTTTCTTTCAGGTTCTACATTGATGTATATACAATGTATCTGTGTCATAGTTGTACTAATGAAAAATCCCTATTTTTTGTTGATTCCTTAATCAACGCCATAAAAATAATCCCTTGTAGTACTAGATGTTGGGATGTGTGTAATGTATAACGAATTTTACAAGGAACAAGGAATATAAATTGTACGAGGACTAGACACTGACAACAGTGACCTGTGAATGGGGCCAACATTGAAATTTTTTCAAACAGTTTCTGTATGCACTAAAATTTGTCATGGATAGACTATTTTTATGCGTTAATGATATGGGAGGGTTTCTGGACTCGAATTTGACTCACACACCCACTTTCTTCCATCATCAATTCATCATGTAAACAATAAACCCTAATTTTCTTTCAAAGTACACAATTTGGTTGACACAAGTTTTAAGTTTTCTTCATTCTTTCTTCATTTTTATTTCAGGTTCTACATTAATGTATATACAATCTATCTGTGTCATAGTTGTGATAAAAAAATCCCTTTTTTTCATTGATTTCTTAATCAACACCATAAAAATACTAGAGGCGAGCAACAATGACATGTGAATGGGGCCAACGTTGAAATGTTTTCAAACTGCTTCTGTATGCATTGAAATTTGACATGGATAGACTATTCGCATGCCTTAATGATATGGGAGGATTTATGCACTCAAATTTCACTCACACACCCACTTTCTTCCATCATCATATCATCGTGTAAACCATAAACCCTATTTTTCATATGTTCGAGTAGATATGTTAATGATTCCAACTTTCATATTTGTATTTGACTCAAGGTCCAACTAGCTTGCAAAGTATCAAATTTTAATTTCAACTTGATAAACCAAATATGAAATGAATCCAAGAAAAAATTGATATCATCGCAAGAGAGACGAATGTAAATAATCTTCCGACAAATTAGCTATACTATCAACGAAAAAAATTCGTTGATAGTATAGCTAATTCGTCGCAAGAATATTGTGTCTAATTTGAATGGTGTTACATGGTTTGCGAGGAGTGTAGGGATTATAATATGGTGCAATGTAGTGTACTCTATAATAAAAATATATATGCCAAAATTCAAAATGGATAGTACCATATCTTGTTCATAAGACAAATATTCTTTGTATTTTTCCTTTGTGGTGGCTCAAGCCCTCACTACACATGATGCATGACAATGAAATGTAACAATTTGACTATTGAATGATAGTGTTATGTCACCCATGGTTAAGGAAAGAACATAAGGTTATTAGGTCCTATTTGAATCTTCTTAGAATTTAGATTCGTTACATAGTCCTTGAAAAAAGACAAAAGACTTATGTATCGGATATTTGGTCTTTGTGTGGGACATTTTATGCCATTAGTATATTTTGTACAAAAATAATGGATCTTGGGGACTACACCATGGTCAAGGAACAAGGTACAAGGAACGAAGAACACAAAAAAAAGAACAAGGAATGAAAATTGTACTAGGACTAGACACCGGAAATAATGACCTATGAATGGGGCCAATGTTGATTTTTTTTCAAACAGTTTATGTATGCACTGAAATTTGACATGGATAGACTATTCACATGCCGTAACGATATGGGAGGGTTTTTGGGCTCAAATTTGACTCACACACCCACTTTATTCCATCATCAATTCATCATGTAAACCATAAACCCTATTTTTCTTTCAAAGTACAAAATTTGGTTGATGCAAGTTTTAAGTTTTCATCAGTCTTTCTCCATTTTTCTTTCAGGTTCTACATTAATGTATACACAATGTATCTGTGTCATAGTTGTGAATACAAATCCCTATTTTTCTATGATTTCTTAATCAACTCCATAAAAATACTCCCTTGCAATACTATATGCGAGGACGTGTGTAATGTCAAACAAATTTTAAAAGGAACAAGGAATGAAAATTGTATTAGGACTAGAAACCAACAACAGTGACCTCTGAATGGGGCCAACGTTGAAATTTTTTCAAACAGTTTATGTATGCACTGAAATTTTTCATCGATAGAATATTTGCATGCCTTAACTATATGGGAGGGTTATTGAACTCAAATTTGACTCACACACCCACTTTCTTCCATCATCAATTCATCATGTAAACCATAAACCCTAATTTTCTTTCAAAGTACATAATTTGGTTGATGCAAGTTTTTTGTTTTCGTCAGTATTTATTCATTTTTATTTCAAGTTCTACAATAATGTATAGACAATGTATATGTTTCATAGTTGTTATTAAAAATCCCTCTTTTTCGTTGATTTCTTAATCAACACCATAAAAATACTAGAGGCAGGCAACAATGACAAGTGAATGGGGCCAATGTTGATTTTTTTTGAAACTGTTTCTGTATGCATTGAAATTTGACATGGATAGAATATTTGCATGCCTTAAAGATATGGGAGGGTTTTTGGATTCAAATTTCACTCACACACCCACTTTATTCTATCATCATATCTCATGTAAACACAAAACCCTATTTTTCATATGTTCTAGTAGATATGTTAATGATTCAAAATTTCATATTTGTATTTGACTCAAGGTCCAGCTAGCTTGCAAAGTATAAAATTTTAATTTCAAGTTGATAAACCAAATATGAAATGAATCCAAACATCATTTGATATCATCACAAGAGAGACAAATGTAAATAATCTTGCGACGAATTAACTATACTATCGATGAAAAAGGTTTGTCGATAGTATAGCTAATTTGTTGCAAGAATGTGTCTAATTTGAATGGTGTTACATGGTTTTCAAGGAGTGTAGGGATTATAATATGGTGCAATGTAGTGTATTCTATATGAACAATATCTATGCCAAACCTCAAAATGGATAGTACCATATCTTGTTCATAAGACAAATATTATTTGTATGTTTCCTTTGTGGTGGCTCAAGCCCTCAATACACATGATGCATGACAATGAAATGTAACAATTTGACTATTTAATGACAGTGTTATGTCACCTATGGTTAAGGAAAGAACATAATTTTCTTAGGTCCTATTTGAATCTTCTTAGAATTGAGATTCGTTACATAGTCCTTGAAAAAAGACAAAAGACTTATGTAGCAGATATTTGGTCTTTGTGTGGAACATTTTATGCCATTAGTATGTTTTGTACAAAAATAATGGATCTTGGGGACTACACCATGGTCAAGGAATGAGGAACAAGGAACAAGGAACAAGTAATGAGGAACTAGGAACAAAGAACAAGGAACAAGGAACGGAAAATTGTACTAGGACTAGACACTGGCAACAATGACCTGTGAATGGGGCCAATGTTGAAATTTTTTCAAATAATTTCTGTATGCACTGAAATTTGACATGGATAGACTATTTGCATGCCTTAACGATATGGGAGGGTTTCTTCACTCAAATTTGACTCACGCACCCAAGATTCATCGCAATATCCATGACATAATGTCACAAGAGCGTCGAAATAGCCGTCGCAAAATGACCCAAATTTGCTACTGTGTACTTAACTCAAGTAGAATTCCCTCTTAAGAGGGTTATGAGTCCACATATTCATATGCACCTATTTCAATTCCATGTGCCATATCTTGGAAATTCCACTTGTTTTATCCATTCCCCCTTGTCGATGTCATCCATGCCATCGCACAAGATTTCACTAATTCACCTATCCTAGCACTTTACATTGTTGACATCATCATGTTGGCATGGTGCAAAAAGGTATTATTTATGGAGAAAAAAAGTACTTAGATGAAAGAAAAAAATAAATACACGACATAACTAATGAAGCTTGTGCATCTGAGTAGAAAGGATTGTCTGCCTGGGAGAGGGACCACCTGGATATCATTTTCATGTCGGAAAGACTACCTTCGTCAATTAATGTCACAGGGATGTCCTCTGAGCCAGATATGATGAGAATGGAACTAATAGTGGCTAGATTTAATCCCCCTACCCATGTCTGTAACAACCACCTAAATAATGAATCCACCTATTTAAATATAGGAATCTTAAGGATAAAAGGGGCGATTAGAACCTTATCCCCTAAATTAGTTCTTGATAATCATAATCCATGTTCATGATGAATAACATAATACATGATAGGTGGTAGAGATCATTTAAGATGAAGATACATGTATTAACACCCTCAAGTTTGCAAGTTCCTTCACACACTTGAGTCATGATGGAAGAGAGAACTATGGTTTTGCATTAATGTGGGGAATAGAGGTGGGATTAATCTATAATTGGCTCTCACCTTTTTATTGATTGAATTTATCCTAGTTTATCATGTTGGGAATATGAATGAATTTCGGTTGGTCTTATTCAACTTCGATTTTAGTCTAGATTGTTTTATGGAGTATAAGGAGGATTTGAGGAGTTTGTGTACCATGTCCCACTATGGTTATGATATTTGTTTCATGTTGGGCTTGGGTCCTTTCCTGGGTAATTAGAGATTTTTCTATGGGGATCAATAGTGCATCATCCCTTTTCCTTAGCAAATTCTAGAGGAGTTGGAAAATGGCACATCACAATCACCCTAGTTGTTTCTTTTCATGTGAATATTTGGACATGTGATGAGATTTGAGAAGGTAGGAGAGAATTCTATCAGATACTCAGGTAGGAATTTCTCATCTAAAGAAGAAAACTTCTAGTTAGGATGAAGCTTAGAACATTGGTCATGCTAACTTATTGGAGATTGTGACTCAACAAGAAAGGAAAATTAAGAATCTTAAAGTTGATTGTAGCATGCTCTACCAATTGGTTGTAGGGCTTGCTAGGAAGTCTCAGTTTGTGGATCAAATCCAAGTATGTCAATTGGGTATGCTGCAAATTTGGCAAAAGAAGAAGAAACAACCCAACAAGCCCCTAGAGAATTGGAAATGGAACATATGGATGAGGAGTTCAAGCTATTAGAAAAAATCAAGCAAGAAGCCTATAATGGGCATGACTTTTTCTAATTCCAAGTTCAACGGTGTTTTGCAATATAATTTTGTTATTAGACTAGTTTCTTAGGATCTATACCAATAAGTCTTTATGTTACAATTTTGTGCAAGATAGAATAGTTCACTCTGTAGGATTCAATTTTGAATTTTGGACATTTTCTGAATATTTGAATTTGGAATGACCTCTTTATTTATATTACTATGGGCGTGTAGCCACATCAACTTTTTAATACAAATATTAATCACTTTAATTTAAAAAAGTTAAGTGTACCTTAATATTAGATAATTTTAATTTTTTGAATACAAATATTAATCATTTCAATTAAAAAAAAAAAGTTAAGTGTACCTTAATATCAAATACTTTTAAATAAATTAAAGAGAACTAATTAAATGAGGGACTGAAATAACTAGTTAAATTATATAGTTTTAAATAAGTTAAAAATAGATAATTAATTAAACGAGAGATGAAATATCTAATTAAATTATATTTTTAAAATAAATTAAAAATAAAAAAACTAATTAAATAAAAACCTTAAATAAATAATGTAGGTAAGTAAATTAAAAAATCCTTAATTAAATAAAATATTTGTAAATTATTATGTATATAATAAGAAACAAAGAACACGACATTTGCTAAATATAATGTAAAGAAATGAGAAGACCGTCGTATTCTTAAACTATATATGATTATTATATTATATGACTATGGTATAAGAAAAGGGCCACTTTACATGTATAATTAAGGTATATAAGGAAAAGAGGGGCCTTCATTTCCTTATACCATAACCATATGTGTAATATTGGTTGGGTATTTTGAAAAATAAATTGGACCATTTCTCAATTTGTGTGTGTCATCCTTGCACAGGGACCATGCTAATATTCTCTGTATTGTTTCAATTTTATCAGATGTCTCCGTGTGTGTGTCCTGGGTGGAGACTGAAGGAAGAATTGTGCAAGTTTAATGGTGTTCGAACACTCTGGGTATTTATCCCTATGAACTCAGAGTTTTACTCTAGAGGCATTTTAGGAGAGATTTTAGCTAGAGTGTGAGCCTTGGTTATTTTGGTGGATTGGGGTTAATCCAGTTTCTAAAAGACCCTAAACTTCGGTGGACTGCAGACCTGGTATCAATGGAACCACCATATATATCCTTCTTACTTATCAGTGGATAGCATGACGTTGTGTCTTACTATCATTAATGAAGCTTCCCTATTTTTGGCTGCAGTAGGAATCAGATTTAGCAGGTTGAAAATCCTCGATTTGATAAGCGTATTTTATTATCCCCCTTATTTGTCCTTATTTATCATTTAACTGGCATTAAACATTGATTCTTGTCTTTTCCGCCATGAATTGACATCATACCTGAGGTGGCAGGCTTTCAAGGGTTGGTGGAAGACTTGGTATGGACAGTGAGGTCAGCGCACTCATGGGTGCAGCTGACGAGGAGCTTGGGGAGAAGGAAGGCCTATTTTCCTCAATAGATGATATTTTCATGTTTAATGATAGTAGGTGCCAATTTAAACTCGCCACTAGTTTTCTCCTTGGAAACGATGACCCCTCTATCTGTTGGAAAGAAGAGCTCCTCTTGACAATGTTGTGCGACAAACCACTTACAGGGTTACTCTTATGGAGGTTTGGGTAGCAAGGAGGGTGCAGGATTAGACTTGAAGTTTAGTGGGCGAGGTATTAATTCTACATTTACGGGCTCTAATATTGCTAAGTTCTCAAAGCGAACTGGTACTTGGACTGAGGCCACTCTAGGAGGTTGAACTCTATCGTAGGGTGGTTTTATGAAACACTTTGTGGGAGTGTGGAAGTCAAAAAAGACTAAAAAAAGGATGGTGATGGGGGTGGACATGGGTTTAGAGGACTCATGCAATATATCTCTCTGTGAGTTGGTGGGGAGATATGCTTACATGTCTCAATGCAAAAGACAATTAGATGAATGGATGGAGAGTACCAGGGAGTCGGTCTTAGGATACTCTCCAGAGGTGATGAACTTGTTGAGAGGTTGGCTAGGTTTCGTTTTCAAAAAACCCAAGGATATCGAATACATTCTGGGTAATTTTTGGGACTTTGATGGAGGGAGCTTAATACTCAAGCGTTGGTGCATTCGGTTTGACCCAAACACATAATACTTCAGTTTTTGACATTTATGGGTACTACTTCCATGGCATTCGCTTCATATGTGGAATACTAGAGTGCTAGAGGAGATTGGTAATGTTCTAGGATGACTTATCAAAGTCGATGAAGGTGTCCTACTATCAAAAGACAAACGAATGGTGAAAGTCTTAGTAGAGGTGTACATTCACGTGGGATTACTAGAATCTCTATAAATCGATTGGCAGGGTCACATTATAGTGCAGCGTCTGGACTACTTGGGGATACCCTTTCGGTGTTCCCTTTGTAAGCGCACTGACCATCTACAAAATAATTCCCATTCAGCTCTTGGGACGCCCGATTTAGAGGATTCTCTAGAGGACCAGTCAAAGGACCTCTACATGGACGTCTTGGATTCACATGAGTTGGGGGACTATGCTGCTATGTGTGTCAAGGATACACCAAGGAACTCGAATTCCACCTTTGTTGGTAAGATCAAGTCACTTTTCATTTTTTGACTGGGAGAGGGACCACCTAGATAACACTTTCACGTCAGAAAGACTACCTTCATCAATTAATATGCCACAAGGATTTCCTCCAAGCCGAATATGATGAGAATGGACCCGGTAGTGGCTAGAGTTAATCCCCTACCCATGTCTGTAACAAATAAAGTCACTTTGAGCATATGAGTAGAAAGGATTGTCTAAAAACTAGTAATGGATAACACTTGCAAAACAATTAAAAACCACAATGTGGGGTGTCAATGAGGCAGGCATACCCATGCTCATGAAGATGTCTCAACAAAGTTCAATATATGATCATGGGACACATAGGATCAATATAGGATCATAGGATCAACTAAGGTGAATGGTATTCAATTAGAACTAGGACACATGAATCATCAATGTGTATGAATTTCAATCATGTGATGATGAGTTGGCATTGAGCATGTGAGAAACTACCAAGCCAAGGATCAATAATGACTCTCCTTACCTAGTGAAGGGAAAACGACATGTGATAAATCACAACCTATCATATACCCATTTGATACAAATCTCTTGTGAGTCCTTAGAAAAAACCAACGAAGCCAACTCGACTTTTATAATTCAATTTAGTGATCACCAGGTAAGAGGGTCTTGACCTCCTCTTTAGTTTTGTCCATTCATTTTTCTATATTTAGGCTTGTATGACCCTTATAAAATACCATTAGGGTTTCTGTAAGTTCATATAAGGTTAGAGGAAAATACAAAGCAGGTGCACAACTATTCCATCTTTAGTTTTCTGTGTCACACAAGGGGTCAACTAGATTACTACATGAAGTTACTATGCAAATAGTGACATGACATGAAAATATTCAAGATATAGGTGTGCATTATGTAGTGTGAAGGTAAATATCCCCATGCAAGGATATTATGCTATTCTTGGATGGAAAATTGTGCAATGTGCACAATTATGAGGACAACTTATGCGTAGATGGCACAAGAAATAAACTATTATATGTGTAGTACCGATGGTGGTTTTTCCCTTTGATTTTGATTGATAAATGAGAATATTCACTAGAGGGAGAGAAATTTTAAGGATCTGTGGAATGATGTGGTTGGGAAATCAGAAGTGGGGAGTCATCTTCCATGGTATGGGTTATTCAAGCTACTTCAAAACCCTTTTATGTGTGCTAATGAGGTGTTATTAAGGAGTATCACTAGATTTTGGTATCTTGATGGGGAGTGTTTTGATATTTAGAGAAAATGTCTAGAGTTGGCACTACTAGACATCTATTTCATGATTAGTTTTCCCTTCTGTGAATAGGTGGCCCCAACTTATAGGAGGGGGTAGGACCTTGGAGGAATTTATCAAGGCTCAATGTGAGTGAGGGATGAAGAAGGTTGATGGTGCCATCCCTATTGGTGTGATCTAGTCTAAGGAGATGTGAGATATGGCGACCATGCTAGTGAAAATATTGGGATATTATGGACCACATGTTTTCTTGGGTGGACATATGATTATGGGGGAGAGAGTTCTATAGGGCACACATTTTGGATGGCCCAAAATGTTACTAATTATTATTGGACACACCTACCACACTTAGAGGGGGGGGATGAATGAGTGTGGGGATCTTTTTCCAAAAACTTCCCTCTTACACAAAACTCATAAGTTACCATTCAACATTTACTCATTAATCATTGTTGTCATTAATAATCAATTAGATGTGAATACATATCAACAACATATATCAACAATATATCATCAACAAATCATCTCAACAAGGAACACAAGATGTATGTACAATTTTTCTTTTTATTATGAACTTCAATCCAAGGGTTTTTCAGCAACAACTGAATAGAGTACAACTCTACAAGAGAACCAGATCTATATGAAAGACTCAACTTACATTATCAGCACCAATTGAGATGAGGGAACACTCCTCAACATATATCAATCCGTACCATAAACAAGAGCATCAACCATGCACCAACCTGTGCCAAACAACCTGTAATCAACTTGTACCATAAACAAGTGCATCCAACAATGCACCAAGTATATAAAAATCATATTTCAACTACTCATCAACAATGACTCATAAATATGTACCAACATCTTCAACTATACACCTCATGTATGTGCCAACTCATCAACTGCTTGTCTCAACCATGACTAGTTTTGGATTAATCAACAACCCTAACTTGAAATAATCATAACCTTGTACATGTAATGAATAAATATCTGAAACTGATATACAATGTTCTTCAGTGTTCTTTATACAATTCCTCCAAGCGGAACTACTTGTAACCTCTCAGAAAAGGAGTTATAGAAAAAATGGCATACCTTGCTAAATTATGGATTATTCTAGAGAGAGACCTTGTAGAGTGTGCCTCGCACGGAATATTTGTTGAATCGATTCAAAAATATTATAGAGCATACTATAGACTGTAATATAACCAACATAATTGGTCTCACTGAATTTGGATCTATTATGAATAAGTTATGATGGTTTTACCCGAAACATCTGATTTTGACTAGTTTTAGGACTAGCCACAAACCCTATTTTCCACGGAGTGTAACTCCCAAAAAACAACGACCCACAAGATGAATTTTTAACCAAAGATACTTGGATATGTTTTCTCACTTTCATATCAATTTCAGGATCTGAATCATTATAGAAACAAATTCATAGCCAAAATGGTGAGATGGCTTGTAAATAACATACCTTAGAAAGCACCATCAAAAGAATTTATCCTTCCTTGCATTTTGGCCTTCTTTTCTTCACTTTCCTCAGAATTTCGGCTTATATATCCTTGGTTACCTCAGTCACCTATATATCTTCAATATTCTCAAGTGTTCCACACCAAAAATGATCAAGAAGCTCTCCATCAATACTCCAAAATATATACCCACAAGAAGCTCTCCATTGATCCACAAAAAGGATGATCTACAAGAGACCATTGCTATCTTATTTATACTTTCATCCTCTAGGTCACTTAACCCATTTTTAGGTCACTTAACCTATTTTCCTTATGTTAGGGTTAACCACTTTCCATAAATAGAAATTTTTCCAATACTTTATCATTTAAATATTCCTTCTTGATTTTGTCACCTTACTTTATCATTTCTTTATTTTGTCACTTCTCTTGATTATTTAAATAATCCACCTTGAATTTGTCACTTTAATTTACCATTTAAATAATATTAACCCATTTATAGGTCACTTAACCTATTTTCCTTATTTTTAGGGTGAAACTCTTTTCATAAATATTCCTTCTTGATTTTGTCACCTTACTTTATAATTTCTTGATTTTGTCACTTCTCTTTATTATTTAAATAATCCACCTTGACTTTGTCACGTTACTTTAACATTTAAATAATGATTTATTCTTTTAGGTCACTTTGACTTCTTTGACCTTTGGGGCTTCAAGCCTTCATGTGGGGTTCCTTCATCTTTGTAAGGCCATAACTCTCAAACCATGAGCAGTTATGTGACATTCCACATCCCACCAGAAATGGCATGACAAGCACTATCCATCTGGGATAGTTTCACCAACAATTTCCTTGATCTTCATCTTTTTATTCCACATACAAGCATGGGTCCTCCAACCATTATTCTAGGATAACTCAATCCGCAAAGTGTCTTCCCTTGAGGTCTTTCACCATAAGGGGAACACTTTGGAGTTCATATGTTTGCGCACCTCATCAATCATGATAAGACAATAATGAGAGCATGGGTCCTCCAACCATTCTTCTAGGATAACTCAATCCACAAAGCATATTCCCGTGAGGGCTTTCACCATAAGGGGACCACTTTGGAGTTCATCCATTTGTGCACTTTGTCAATCATGATAAGATAATAATGAGTCATGTATACATTTTTCCAACAATGCATCATATACCAATGAAACCACATCGATCCATGTATCAATGACAACTCATTGATCCATCTTCATCTATGCATTCTTGTCAAGGACAATACATATTATATTAAATCAATCATCGATCAATCAATCCTTTGACATCAATCAATCACTTGACATCAATCAATCAAACCATTGGCATCAATGACAACATGATCCAACAATCTCCCCCTTTGGCATTGATGGCAATACCAACATTGATGTCAACACCAATTACCAATTATTGATGTCAACATGTAGATACGACATGCTCTACATCAATAGTCAATGTGACTATCTCTCCCCATCAATAAACATCAATCAACGCAATGTGATTAAATCTCCCCGTTTGAAATCAATGGCAAAGGGCCATTCTCATCTTGGGGCTGATTCCCTTGCTTGAACTCTCCTTGGGGCTACTCCCCCTGTCTGAATTCCTTTAGAATTCCTTTGAATAATCTCTCCCCTTTTGAACAAGGTATATCACTCTGATGTAATACTGAATATACGTCAAACATAGTCCCCCTGTGACCATTGCTCCCCCTGGAATTATGCTTTTGTGCTCTTTCTTCAAATATTTCCTCCTAGAATCATGGGAAGAAGAATGACTCCCCCTAAGGGTATGTCTCCCCCTATCTTCTCTGCAAGATGAAAAATATGCTACCATATGATGATCCTTGGACCTGTTCATGCATCAAACTTGTGCCATACCATACATCATG
>ML807244.1:153063-178712 GCA_009831015.1 Picea engelmannii
GCTTCAAGCCTTCATGTGGGGGTCCTTCATCTTCGTAAGGCCATAACTCTCAAACCATGAGGAGTTATGTGACATTCCACATACCACCAGAAATGGCATGACAAGCACTATCCATATAGGATAGTTTCACCAACAATTTCCTTAATCTTCATCTCGTTGTTCGACATACAAGCATGGGTCCTCCAACCATTCTTCTAGGATAAATCAATCTGCAAAGCGTCTTGTCGTGAGGGATTTCACCATAAGGGGACCACTTTGGAGTTCATCCGTTTGTGCACCTTATCAATCATGATAAGACAATAATGAGAGCATGGGTCCTCCAACCATTCTTCTAGGATAACTCAATCTGCAAAGCGTCTTCCTGTGAGGGCTTTCACCATAAGGGGACCACTTTGGAGTTCATTCATTTGTGCACCTTATCAATCATGATAAGATAATAATGAGTCATCTATACATTTTTCCAGCGATGCATCATATACCAATGAAAGCACATCGATCTATGTATCAATGACAACATAATCCAACAATTATTCTAAGGAGGAATTTATATATTATATATTATATATAATATATAATATATTATATATATCCAAAATTAAAAAAAAATAACAATACATTGTTAACTCTCATGCTCGCAGCCTCACCTCATGAAAGAGCACAACTTCACCTCCCACTCGTAGCCTCACCATATGATCACACACAACCTCACCTCCTACTCGTAGCCCCACCTCATGATCGCATATACCCTATCTCACCTCACCATATTTTATCTAGAGTAGATTTGAAGCTGCGCGCCCATTGGAGCCCTATCTGATCACCTCACCACAATATTATTTCTAGAGCAGAGTCGAAGTTGTGACATTGGAGCCCTATCTGACCTCACCAAATTCTATCCAGAGTAGAGACAAAGATTCTACATTGGAGACAAAGGAGAGATGGAGTTGCTACATTGGAGACATAGGAGCCCTAGTTCGAGTGACATTTGTGCCCTAGCTCAAGAAATGCCACCAAAATAAATGGTAAGTGAGTAAAATATATTGGTGGTAGAGATATTGATGACAGAGGTGCCCTAGCTCTCATTTTTTTTCTTTGTAAAGAACATTGCCTACAAGAATATTTTTGTTATAAACTCTATCATTAACAACGTGGCCAGTTATAGACACGAAATCATGTGCCTCAGGTAACCTGCTTTCCTTTGAATTTCCTCCTCTCAAACTTTTGGCATACTTAACCACAACCTTTGCCAAAGGATGATCATTGTTTTCTTGGATCATAACCCAATATTCAAGTTAGCTAATGAGACATATAATCCTTTAACTGTGAACATAACCAAAACTCCAGAATGATTGTGAAGATAAATTTAGGTAAAGATCAATCAATATTATGTTTGTAATAGTTGGCTATATAGGAATGCATCAATGTGCATCCAAACAACCCCTATATTACCACTACAAGACCAATAACAACAATGAAGTCAATCACATAGGCCACCCAAGAATTAACTGATCCCAACTTAAACAAATAAGGTAATAAAAAATAAAGTTGTAGTACCTACCTTTGTTGCAGCAACAATTTCATAGAAACCATGTAGGACCATGTTTTTCATAAGCTTAGTGTTAATAACAATAGGTTTTCCAATAGTGAGTGTCCCTGTCTTATCAAATATAATGCAGTCCACCCGTGGACAACAAAATATCCATTCATCAATGAACCTTTTCTTTTAAAAGACGAACATAAATAGACTCAGAGAAGTACTTCTCTAACTCTAGAAACCTAGTTCATATTCAAACAAAGAAAATGTATTTTTCCAATATATCACTTACTTTATGTGCACTCTCGAGTGCCTTTCCCCCTTTCATGAGAACACCTTGTGTAGCACCTACTCTAGTACCCACCATGACTGCAGTGAGTGTTGCAAGGCCCAAATCACAGGGACAATCTATAACCATGACAGATATGCCAAATTGAAGAGCAAGCTCAAACTCATCCATGGAAGAAGGGATCCAAGGCTTGGGGTATGAACCAATCTTTCCTGCTACAAATCAGACTATCCAGGTAGTAAAGGAGATCACAATATCCTACAAAAAAATGAACAAAGGTAACCATGCTTAGTTTCAAAAGAAGAATTCCACATGAGCTAGGTTCAGTCAAACTGCCAAAGGCTCCTTTTTTACTTAACTGTGGAAGAATAAGAATTTTTAAATCTAAGGACAAATGACTCATCTCTAGAAGAGAGAACTAACGAAAATAAGGCAATGTTTTTTTAATTTCTTGTGTGTACGAAAGAACTAAATAAAATAATGCATGCAAGGTAAAAATGACACTAAATCAAGTGTGTTGAAGTAAGCAAGTGCATTTGCATATGCACCAAAACTTATAGATAGTTGCAGTTCACATATTTTGATAGAATATTCATGTGGGGGTTTGAAGCCCCATTCTTTTTTATCAGGGCTTCTCATGTCTCTTCCATCCCCTCCCTTCAACATGGGTGCGTCATTTCTTATGTACTTAGTTCAGTCATAGTTGGGATGTACTTAAAATTTTAACACCCATATATATGTATATGAGACTGATTATGCCATATTAATATATTTTGGCCATGGTTTCTTGCACGATGTTGTATTCGAGACTTCTTCATTGTATCACTATTTATATCATGAGTTATCTCAACGAGTATGGGTATGCCTACCTTGTCCCATTGAGATCATGTAGCTCACCACCTTGTGACCCTTTTGTTGACAAGTAATGTTTTGTGGCATCTTCGATGGTTGCACCTCTATTTGTTTCATGTGGCATTTTTATCTGTTACATGGATATGGATATTTATTTTGCGCCTCTATTTTTTTCCTAGCAGTACTTCACACATAGTAATCTATCAAGAAATTATTTCTTTACTTAAAACCTCTTTCTCCTTCCCATAGCTATTTTTCATCGAAGTTGAAATTCTTGCATTTCATTTTCCTCTTGCATGGTTTAAAGAGTCAAGTCAAAATGCCATCAATTTCATGACCACTCCTTCAGTAACAACAACCTAAAATCAAGCGCTAATTAAAATTTATCTAGCAACTTTTCTAGGGCTCTTCAAACCCATCTTAGCTTAGGTGTAGAGATTTGGAATAGGATTTTGAGAATAACTTTCCAAAGCTGCTAAACAAACATAAAGCCTTGAGTTAGGGAGTGAAATCGAGATGCTATATCATTGATTTTGGGAATCCCTTCTAACACAAGGGTCAATCACGAGGTCACATTGGGGCCCTCAGAGTAATCAACCCTTCTTTTTTGGTCTTGGCATTGACTGTCGACTGTCCCCCCTCTGCTTTGGTATAGTAGGTGGTACCATAGGGGCGATAATGTTTTAGAATTCCTACACAAGGTGATAACACAGGGAAGGTGGTGTTGTACATGGGATCGACATTGGCTAGACTCACTCAGACTCCTTGGAGGGTTTCCCACTGCTCGATGAGGTAACTTGCACCAGGGTGTTAGTTCGTTAAGCAGGTTGTCAACGTAACTTTCCCACCAGCCAAAAATCATCCCCTTAGTGCATTGATTCTACGATGTTGGATTCCATCACCAACTAGTGCTTCTTTGTGAGATGGTTTGTTTGCATGCTTGATTCCTAGATTAATTAGCGTGTGTTTTTTTTTCTCCTTAGTTGGCCTTAGGATTGAGTTTGTGTCAAATGGCATCAATTTCGAGTTAATTCCTTATTTGATCAATACAAAATATGGATACCATTAAAATAAAAGGTAATAAATAGGTAACAAAATCCTATTCTAGGAATCCAACAAAAATGACGGTTCCTCAATCTGAGTCTCGATTTTCGTTTAATGCCCAGTTGCAAGTCGCATCCCAAACCATTTCGGGGACTCTTGGCAATTCCGCCTCGGGGCATAAAATCCTAACGGAGCAACATTTTTGAGTTCCATGAGATGTTGCATGCTTTTTTAGCCATGGACTAGGTGACCACAGTGTCCATCCGTTCCTAAGGCATGGTTTCATAAATTGGACACCTAAATCCAAATGTTGCATTGCTTCTTACTGAGAAAAGCACTAGTTATAGAAATCGATGAAAAAAACAACTTCCGAGGGGTTGGAACTGGGAGTAAGGGGTGCTCTAGCTAAAATCCTATGCCAGGAATCCAACAAAGACGACAATTCCTCAATTCGAGTCTCGATTTTCATTTTATGCCCAATTTCAAGTCGCATCCCAAACCATTTCGGGGACTCTTGGCCAATTTCCGATCAGGGCATAAAAGACTAACGAAGCAACATTTTTGAGTTATGTGAGATTATACAAGATTTTTTAGGCATGGCGTAGGTGACCACATTGTCCATCCGCTCCCAAGGCATGGTTTCGTAAATTGGACCCCTTAATCCAAATGCTTCATTGCTTCAAACTGAGCAAAACAGTAGTTCTCAAAATCAATAAGTAAAGAAACTTTTGAGGCATGGAACCCTAGAGTGAGGGGTGGTCTAGCTGAAATCCTATCCCAGTAATCCATCGAAGTCGATGGTTCCTCAATCTGAGTCTCGATTTTCGTTTTATGCCCAGTTGCAAGTCGCATCCCAAACCATTTCAAGGACTCTTGGCCAATTCCTCCTCGAAGCATAAAAGCCTAACAAAGCAACATTTTTGAGTTCCATGAGATGTTGCATGCTTGTTTAGCCATGGAATAGGTGACCACATTGTCCATCCTCTCCCGAGGCATGGTTTCGTAAATTGGACCCCTAAATCCAAATGTTGCATTGCTTCTTATTGAGCAAAGAACTAGTTATCGAAATCGATGAAAAAAAAAACTTTTGAGGGGTTGGAACTAGGAGTGAGGGGTGATCTTGATAAAATCCTATGACTGGAATCCAACAGAGATGATGGTTCCTCAATCTGAGTATTGGTTTTTGTTTTATGCCCAGTTGCAAGTCGCATCCAAAACCATTTTGGGGACTCTTCGCCAATTCCTGCTCAAGGCATAAAAGACTAACGGAGCAACATTTTTGAGTTTCGTGAGATGCTACAAGCTTGTTTAGGCATGGAATAGGTGACCAAATTATCCATCTACTCCCGAGGCCTGGTTTCATAAATTAGGCCCCTTAATCCAAATGTTGTATTGCTTCAAACTGAGCAAAACACTAGTTCTTGAAATCAATGATTAAAGAAACTTCTGAGGCATGGCACCCATGAGTGAGGGGTGCTCTAGATGAAGTCATATCCCAGTAATCCATCGGATTCGATGGTTCCTTAATCTGAGTCTTGATATTCGTTATATGCCAAATTGCAAGTCGCATCCCAAACCATTTTGGTGACTCTTGGCCAATTTCTCCTCATGGCATAAAAACCTAATGAAGCAGTATTTTTGAGTTCCGTGAGATGCTTCAAGATTTTTTAGGTGTGGACTAGGTGACTATATTTTCCATCCTCTCCTGAGGCACAGTTTCATAAATTCGACCCCTTAATCCAAATGTTGGTTTGCCTCAAACTGAGCAAAACACTAGCTCTCAAAATCAATGAGTAAAACAACTTTTGAGGCATGACACCCGACAGTGAGGGGTGTTGTAGCTGAAATCCTATCCCAGGAATCCATCGGAGTCAACGGTTCCTCAATCTGAGTCTCGGTTTTCATTTTATTCCCAGTTGCAAGTCGTATCCCAATATATTTCGGGGACTCTTAGCCAATTCCTCCTTAGGGCATAAAAGCCTAATTGAGCAGCATTTTTGAGTTCCATGAGATTTTGCATGCTTGTTTAGGCATGGATTAGGTGACCACATTGTCCATCTGCTCTTGAGGCATAGTTTCATAAATTGGACCTCTAAATCAAATTTTGCATTGCTTCTTATTGAGCAAAGCACTAGTTATCGAAATCAATGAAAAAAACAACTTCCGAGGGGTTGGAATTGGGAGTGAGGGATGCTCTAGCTAAAATCCTATGCCAAGAATCCAACAGAGATGACGATTCCTCAATATGAGTCATGGTTTTTAGTTTATTCTAGTTGCAAGTCACATCCCAAACCATTTCGGGGACTCTTTGCCAATTCCCGCTCAAGGAAAAAAAGACTAACAGAGCAACATTTTTGAGTTCTATGAGATGCTATAAACTTGTTTAGGCATGGACTAGGTGACCAAATTATTTATCCTCTCCCGATACATGGTTTCATAAATTGCCCCCTTAATCCAAATGCTACATTGTTTCAAATTGAGCAAAACACTAGTTCTCAAAATCAATGATTAAAGAAACTTCCGAGTGGTTGGAACCGGGAGAGAGGGGTGATCTAGCTAAAATCCTATGCTAGGAATCCAACAGAGATGACGGTTCTTCAATCTGAGTCTCGATTTTCATTTTATGTCAAGTTGCAAGTCACATCCCAAACCATTTCGGGGACTCTTGGCTAATTCCTGCTTAGGGCATAAAAGACTAATGGAGAAACATTTTTGAGTTCCGTGAGATGCTGTAAACTTGTTTAGGAATGGACTAGGTTACCAAATTATCCATCCACTCCCAAGGCATGGTTTCATAAATTGGCCCCTTAATACAAATGTTTCATTGCTTCAAACTGAGCAAAACACTAGTTCTCGAAATCAATGATTAAATAAACTTCTGAGGGGTCAGAACTGGGAGTGAGGGGTGCTCTAGCTAAAATCCTATGCCAAAAATCCAACAGAGATGATGGTTCCTCAATCTGAGTCTCGGTTTTCATTTTATGCCCAGTTGTAAGTCGCATCTCAAACCATTTTGGGGACTCTTGGCAAATTCCCGCTCAGGGAATAAAAGACTAACAAAGAAACATTTTTGAGTTTTGTGAGATGTTGCAAGCTTGTTTAGGAATGGACTAGGTGACTATATTTTCCATCATCTCTTGAGGCACAGTTTCATAAATTGGACCCCTTAATCCAAATGTTGGTTTGCTTCAAACTGAGAAAAAAACTAGTTCTCGAAATCAATTATTAAAGCAACTTCTGAGCCATGGCACCTGGGAGTGAGGGGTTCTCTAGTTGAAATCCTATCACAGGAATCCATCGGATTCGATGGCTCCTCAATTTGACTCTTGGTTTTTGTTTTATTCCCATTTGCAAGTCGCATCCCAAACCATTTCGGGGATTCTTGGCCAATTCCTCCTCAAGGCATAAAATCCTAACTAAGTAGGATTTTTGAGTTCCATGAGATGTTGCAAGTTTATTTAGGCATGGACTAGGTGACCACATTGTCCATCCACTCTTGAGGCATGGTTTCATAAATTGGACCCCTAAATCCAAATGTTGCATTGCTTCTTACTAAGAAAAGCACTAGTTATCGAAATCGATGAAAAAAACAACTTCTGAGGGGTTGGAACAGGGAATGAGGGGTGCTCTAGCTAAACTCCTATGACATGAATCCAACAGAGATGATGGTTCCTCAATCCAAGTCTCGTTTTTTCATTTTATTCCGAGTTGCAAGTCGCATCCCAAACTATTTTAGGGACTCTTGACAATTCCTCCTCGGGGCATAAAACCCTAACAGAGCAACATTTTTGAGTTTCATGAGATGTTTCAAGATTTTTTAGGTGTGGACTAGGTGATATTTTCCATCCACTCCCGAGGCATGGTTTCATAAATTGGCCCCTTAATCCAAATGTTCCATTGCTTCAAACTGAGAAAAACACTATTTCTCGAAATCAATGATTAAAACAACTTCCGAGGCATGGAACCCATGAGTGAGGGGTGCTCTAGATGAAATATTATCCCAGTAATCCATCAGAGTCGATGGTTCCTTAATCTGAGTCTTGATATTTGTTATATTCCCATTTGCAAGTCGCATCCCAAACCATTTCGGGGACTCTTGGCCAATTTCTTCTTAGGGCATAAAAACCTAACAGAGCAACATTTTTTTAGTTCCGTGAGATGCTGTAAGATTGTTTAGGCGTATAATAGGTGACTATATTTTCCATCCACTCCCGAGGCATGGTTTCATAAATTGGACCCCTTAATCCAAATGTTGGTTTTCTTCAAACTGAGCAAAACACTAGTTCTTGAAATCAATGAGTAAAACAACTTCTGAGGCATGGAACCAAAGCATGAGGGGTGCTATAGCTGAAATCCTATCACAGGAATCCATCAGAGTCGATGGTTCCTCAATACGAGTCTTGGTTTTTGTTTTATGCCCTGTTGCAAGTCGCATCCCAAACCATTTTGGGGACTCTTGGCCAATTCCTCCTCAGGTCATAAAAGCCTAAATGAGTAGCATTTTTGTTTCCATGAGATGTTGCATGCTTATTTAGGCATGGACTAGGCAACCACATTGTCCATCCACTCCTGAGGCATGGTTTCGTAAATTGGACCCCTAAATCCAAATGTTGTATTGTTTCTTACTGAGAAAAGCACTAGTTATCGAAATCGATGAAAAAAACAACTTGGGAAGGGTTGGAACCGAGAGTGAGGGGTTCTTTGGCTAAAATCCTATGCTAGGAATCCAACAGAGATGGTGGTTCCTCAATCCGAGTCTCGGTTTTCGTTTTATGCCCAATTGCAAATCGTATCCCAAACCATTTCGGGGACTCTTGGCCAATTCTCGCTCAGGGCATAAAAGACTAACGGAGAAACATTTTTGAGTTTTGTGAGATGTTGTAAGCTTGTTTAGGAATGGAATAGGTGACCAAATTATCCATCCACTCCTAATGCATGGTTTTGTAAATTGACCCCTTGATCCAAATGTTGCATTGCTTCAAACTGAGCAAAACACTAGTTCTCGAAATCAATGATTAAAGCAACTTCCGAGGGGTTGGAACCTGGACTGAGGGGTTATCTAGCTAAAATCCTATTCCAGGAATCCAACAAAGATGACGGTTCCTTAATCTGAGTCTCGTTTTTTTTTTATTCCAAGTTGCAAGTCGCATCCCAAACCATTTCGGGGGCTCTTGGCCAACTCCCACTCAGGGCATAAAAGACTAACAGAGAAACATTTTTGAGTTTTGTGAGATGTTGTAAGTTCGTTTAGGCATGGAATAGGTGACCAAACTATCCATCCTCTCCCGAGGCATGGTTTCATAAATTGGCCCCTTTATCCAAATGATGCATTGCTTCAAACTGAGCAAAACAATAGTTCTCAAAATCAATGATTAAAGAAACTTTCGAGGGGTTGGAACTGGGAGTGAGGGGTGATATAGATAAAATCATATGCCAGGAATCCAACAGATAATACGGTTCCTCAATCTGAGTCTCGTTTTTTCGTTTTATTTCCAGTTGCAAGTTGCATCCCAAACCATTTTGGGGACTCTTGGCAAATTCTCGCTCATGGCATAAAAGACTAACGGAGCAACATTTTTGAGTTCCGTGAGATGCTGCAAGATTTTTTAAGCACGGAATAGGTGACCAAATTATCCATCCTCTCCCGAGGCATGGTTTCATAAATTGTCCCCTTAATCCAAATGTTGCATTGTTTCAAACTGAGCAAAATACTAGTTCTTGAAATCAATGATTAAAGCAACTTTTGAGGCATGGCACCTGTGAGTGAGGGGTGCTCTAGATTAAATCATATCCCAGTAATCCATCGCAGTCAACAGTTCCTTAATCCAAGTCTCTATATCCGTTATATGCCCAATTGCAAGTCCCATCCCAAACCATTTCGGGGACTCTTGGCCAATTGCTCCTCGGAGCATAAAAACTTAACGGAGCAGCATTTTTGAGTTCCATGAGATGCTGCAAGATTTTTTAGGCATGGAATAGGTGATGATATTTTCCATCCTCTCCCGAGGAACGGTTTCATAAATTCGACCCCTTAATCCAAATGTTGGTTTTCTTCAAACTGAGCAAAACACTAGTTCTCGAAATCAATGAGTAAATCAACTTTCGTGGCATGGAACCCATGAGTGAGGGTTTCTCTAGCTGAAATCCTATCCCAGGAATCCATCAAATTCAATGGTTCCTCAATCTGAGTCTCGATTTTTATTTTACGCCCAGTTGCAAGTCGCATCCCAAACCATTTCGGGGACTCTTCGCCAATTCCTCTTCAGGGCATAAAATCCTAATGGAGCAACATTTTTGAGCTCCATGAGATTCTTCATGCTTGTTTAGGCATGGAATAGGTGACCACATTTTCCATCCTCTCCCGAGGCATGGTTTCGTAAATTGGACCTCTTAATCCAAATGTTGCATTGCT
Source organism: Picea engelmannii (assembly GCA_009831015.1). Taxonomy (NCBI): domain Eukaryota; kingdom Viridiplantae; phylum Streptophyta; class Pinopsida; order Pinales; family Pinaceae; genus Picea; species Picea engelmannii. The sequence continues at coordinate 163,192 of ML807244.1, forward strand.
TCAAACTGAGCAAAACACTAGTTCTCGAAATCAATGGATAAAATGACTTACGAGGCATGGCACCCAGGAGTGAGGGGTGGTGTAGATGAAATACTATCCCAGTAATCTATCGAAGTCGATGGTTCCTCAATTCGAGTCTCGGTTTTCATTTTATGCCCATTTGCAAGTCGCATCCAAAACCATTTCAGGGACTCTTAGCCAATTCCTCCTCAGGGCATAAAAATTAACTAAATTCTACATGTCTCTTTCAACTAACTACTATATCTTACTGCCTTGAAAAAATACTGCACCAATTTCAACTGCACATTGAGTTTAACAACCACTACTTCCTACATAAAAATGTGGGTTTCACTATTGTTAACCATCGCCATAACTAACTTATTCTTCAACTTGTATTGAACAAAACTAATATTTGTATAGTTCTACTCATGGCTTGAACAAAACTAATATTTGTATAGTTCTACTCATGGCTTGAACAAAACTAATATTTGTATAGTTCTACTCTTGGATTTCCTTAGACATATTTCCAACTAAAGCACCCAATATTTGAAACACACCAACTGATGTTTGGATTTCTTACTCCATAGCATTGACCCTCATCTTCAATGGACATTTCTTATAATAATTCTAATTTGCACAAATCCAACAAACAACAACCTTACTACTATTTTTTTCTTATATCCATATGATAAACTTATCATGTCCTTGTTTTTTTCACATTAATATGTCCTTAATATGTCCAAAATTAAGAGGGATATCACATTAAATTAGGTGGTTGACCACTAATATTGGTAATTTCACCCTAGTCTAATTGTGCATCCAAAACTAAAGATATAAAATTTTTATTTAGAACTTTGAATATAGAAAACAAAGTTTATAAATTGGAACGAGGATGATGATGGACTACTCACTAACAACACGTCCACATGCAACTAAAGGTACAACCAAACAAGTAACTGTCAGATATTTCTTTGTCAAGTGAGGAAATCTTAGGACAAGTAGAGGGAAATGTGACTACATCTAGTAGATATGATAAGAAAACAAGGACCAGAGGTGAAAAAGTCAGAGGAAAATTCTGTAGACGCATGAATATTTTTTTTTCCAAAGGAGGATCATTCTCTTATGATGATGAGAGCATAGGAGACATAGAGGTGCCACTTAGGTATAAGAATCTGGTGAAACAATGGGTACCTAAGGAACTACCTCCTATAGATGTTGACTTCGTTGTCAACAATAAGACATATCACATTGCGCCATCCTCCCTGCATGGGTTGGGGCTATTTTCTATGGATGGAATAATTATAAAATACAATACAATAAATGAATTGATGGACTATGTCGGACCATGTTACAATTATAACGATTGGATGTGGCTGGTCCGATACATGTGAAGTATGCGAGATATGCACTCACTGCAAATTATATACAACTAATAAACAAGGATAAAAATAAGGGAGTGACAATCTATATTGATGGAAGCCCTATATCTTCTATCAATATCGCAGGGTTTATAAATAGCACATGACCCGAGACAACAAACAAACAACCGAATTGCATATATGAGGGACGTGAAGAGAATTGGGTACTCTTGTGCGCAATAAAAAAGATAGGTCCCAGGGAAGAGTTATTAGTGGATTACCATTTGAATCAAATAGAAACATTGAGTAATAGTGTGCAGGTACTTATGGAACACCTCTTTAAGAAACCTCTACTTATTGCACTATATTTTTTTATTATCTTGAACATTGTTGTAAATATTATCTTTAACATTTGTTTTTGTTATCGTTAACAATGTTTAAATATTTGGGGGTTCTAATTATATTATAATGTGGCAGGATGATCGTGGAAAAGGGACAGCCGCAGAACATGTAAATGATTATCAATTTCCACTTTCATTTTACGTGAATTTTATTATTTTCTTATATAATTTTATTGAAATAACATTGTTTTTTTTGAAATTATATGTAGTCTGTAGGCCATGTTGATCATGATTCTACTGAATAGGAGGGGTTTTATTCATCCCCTAATCCGATGGTTTTAATAAAAAAAATATCATTAAAGCGAACAAGGAACTTGCTAGCTTCTTAGATCGTCCAAATCAAACTCCTGACATCCTACCAAAGATCAATCTCCTTATGTCACAACTTAACACATATAAGGTAATAACCATAATTTAAAGTGTTTTTTTTAATGTACTCATATGTTCAATTATGAAACTATGTTCTTTAATTTTTACATTATCTCATGAAAAAACATTTTCTTTTTTATAAAGAGATTTTTGGAGCCTGTTCAGCCCAGTGTTGGTAGTAGTGGAACTACATAGATGTTACAGAGTCCTGATGCGGGTGGTCATACAGCTGCAAGAGTAATATTTACTTCTCCATCTTCCACACCTAATTTGTTGGATTACTGAGAGGGGGGTTGAATCAGTAATAGAGAAATAATAATCCTTTTAAACCAAATAATCCAAGTGTTATATCAATGTATAATTATCATCCAATAATGAGCAATGAACACATGAACAATCATACACATACACAGTACACCAGTGTTTTACGTGGAAACCCAAAGTGGGAGAAAACCACATAATGTTTTTTTTATATGTCTTTAAGAATTACATTCATTGGAAGCACCAAATTCCATTGTTTTCTAGCTACAACTGGAAGGAGGCTCCAACCCCCTAGCTTCTCAAGCTACAACCTGAGGGAAGCTCCAACTCCCCAATTCTCTGGATATAACCAAAAGGAGTCTACAAGCCCCTATGTTCTCCGACTACAATCAGAAGGTGGCTACAACCACCTGTCCTTGCCCCGTCCAACCACCCTGAAGTAGAAGTAGAATGATGGAACCACTGTCACACTATCACTGTGAGATATACCACTGTAAAATTGTACCGATAAACCTGAACCATGCATCAACTTGTACCTCAACCTGTAATCAACCTGTACCATAAACAAGTGCATCAACCATGCACCAACCTGTACCAAACAACCTATAATCAACCTGTACCATAAAAAAGTGAAACCAACCATGTACCAAGTATGTACCAATTTTGTTTCAACTACTCATCAACTATGACTCATCACTATGTACCAACATCATCAACTATACACCTCATGTATGTGACAACTCGTCAACTACTTGTCTCAACCATGTATCCAACATGTACCTTAACCAAAAGTCCTCATCAATTTCATCATCCAAATATGATTTGTAACTGTGTAATAGACATGGTGTATATGATCACATACCTGCAAATCTTCCTTAACTTTAACAACAAGAGACTAGCATTTTCATCAAACTTTTCTTTAGTCTCACATTACTAATTTTGGATTAGTCAACAACCCTAAATTGAAACAATCATAACTTTGTACCTGTAATGAATAAATATATGAAACTGATATAAAATTTTCTTCAATGTGTTTTATGTAATTCCTCCATGGGTCACTACTTGGACCCTCTCAGAAAAGGAGTTATAGCAAAAATGACATACCTTGTTGAATTTTGGCTTATTCTAGAGAGTGACCTTGTATAGCGTGCCCCGCACGGAATATTTATTGAATAGATCTGAAACTATTACATAGCATAGTAAATAATTTACTCTAACCAAAACATTTTTTCTTACTGAATTTGGATCTGTTATGAAGAAGTTATGACATTTTTACTCGAAACACCTATTTTAGACTAGTTTCAGGACTAGCCACAAACCCTATTTTCCACGGAGTGTAACTCCAAAAATAAAATGACCCGCAAGATGAATGTTTTACCACATATACTTGGATATGTTTCCTCAATGGAATAGAAATTTCACGGTCTGAATCATTCTATAAAAACATTTATTGTGAAAATGGTGAGATGACCTGTAAATAACATACCTTAGAAAGCAACATCAAAATAATTTATCCTTCCTTGAATTTCGGCCTTATTTTCTTCACCTTCCCTCAGAAAATTGGCTTAGATATAATTTGGTTACCTCAAAAACTTATATATATTCAATATTCTCAAGTTTGATCTAAAATGAGAGAGCCTTGCCTCTTATTTATACTCTCCAAGTAGCTTCCTTAAAAACATCTTCTAGGTCACTTTGCCCACTTTCCTTATTTTAGGGTTAACCCACTTCTAATTTCTCCATTAAATTTATTATTTAAATAATTTATTTTGTATTCACTTTGAATTATAGTAAACTCATCAATTCACTTTATTATTTACCTTCTAAAATCTCTTAAACCACTTTGACTACTTTGACCATTTGGGGATTCTAGATGACATATGAGGGTCCTCCAAATTCGTAAGGCCATAAATTTCAAAACATGAGGAGTTATGTGACGTTACACATACCACAAGAAATGGAATGACATGTAATATCCATATATAATAGTATTACCTGCAAATATATCAAAATGCATACCGTTATCCATCAAACAAACTTGGGTCCATTACCCAAACTTGGGTTCTCCAACTTCTTATGGCCATAAATTTCTAACCGTGAGGAGTTATGTGATGTTCCACATACCACCAGAAATGGAATGACAAGAGATATCCATATAGGATAGTTTCACTAACAAATTCGCTGAAATTCATCTAATTATTCCAACTTCATCTCATTATTCGACAAATAAGCATGGGTTATCTAACAATACTTCTAGGATAAATCAATCCACAAAGTGTCTTCCCATGAGGTATTTCACCATAAGGGGACCACTTTGGAGTTCATACTTTGTGCTATAGGGATTTCTACAAGGGTTGAAATCAATGACAACCAACCTTAATCAACAATATCCCCCTTTGGCATTGATGACAACACTCTGATGCAAAACTGAAATTATGTCATGCAATATTGAAGTCATATCACTCATGCTCCCCCTGGAAACATGCCTCTATCCTCTGCATCTCTATGACCATTTCTCCCCCTGGAATGATGCCTCTATCCTATGCATCTGATGAATCTCCCCCCCTTTGTCATCAATGGCAAAGGTATCTTTCCATCCGAGGTTTCTCCCCCTGACTGATTTTTCCTCTTTATGGTGCTTCCTCGTGTACATCTAAAACATATAATATAAGAATTCAAAAGCATTCATTTTGGAGTATAAATAAATCTGATTATCTAGCAATGATACTCAAAGGATTCCCGTGGAAGTGGTTTGTAAAGATTTATGCCACTTGTTATTTTGTTCCCACATACTCAACTCTGATGTTCTTTTCTACAACCTGCTCCCATAGAAAGTGATACTTGATTGGAATGTGCTTCGTCTTGGAGTGAATCACTGGGTTCTTTGAGATACTGATGGTGCTTGTATTGTCACAATATATTGGAATGGGCTTATCATAGTCAACCTGTATATCTGTCAGAGTTTGTTTCATCTAAAGAACCTATGTTCAACATGATGTTGTTTCAATATAATCTGCCTCGGTTGTATATAAAGATAATGATGATTGTTTCTTGCTTAGCCATGATACTAAACACTCACCCAAGTATAACTTTTCTCCACTAGTGCTTCATGGGTCATCAATACAACTTGCCCAATCTGCATATTTGTAGACAATAAGTGATAGATCCTTTCCTTTTGGATACCATAATCAAAACTCTTTTATTCCTTTGAGATATCTGAAAATCATCTTCACTGCTAATACATGTGATTCCTTTGGTGTTGCCTGAAATCATGTCACCTATCCAACTACCTACATTACATCTGGTCTAGATGTTGTCACATATAGTAGGTTGTCAATCATTGACCTGTATTTCCTCTGATCTGTAGACTTTGAATCATCATATTTTCTCAACTTGCAACTGGTTTGCATGGGAGTGATAATTGGTTTGCAATCTTCCATTCTGAACCTCTTTAGCATTTCTCTTATATACTTGGTTTGAGAAATAAAAATTCCTTGGTTGCTTTGATGTATCTAAAGTCCCAGAAAGAAGGATAGTTCTTCAAGTAATAAAGTTTCTACTTCATTCTTCATATCATTTGCAAATTGCTGGCTTAACCTGTCATCATCACTTCCAAAAATAATATCATCAACATAAAATTCAATTAATAAAATATTGCCTTGACTTACCTTGATGTAGAGATTAATGTATGCACTTCCTTTTCTGAACCATGTCTGATGTAGATATTTATCCAGTCTAGAGTACCATGCTCCAGGAGCCTATTTTAGACCATACAAGGCCTTGTTTAATTTGCACACATAGTTTTCATTCTCTAACAACTGAAATCCTTCTAGTTTTTCAATGTAGACTTCTTCAAGTTCCCCATTCAGAAAATGTGATTTTACGTCCATCTGATACACTTTAATATTTTTGGAGCATGCATAAGATAAAAGCAAACAGATTGCTTCCATTCTGGAAACTAGGGAAAATGTCTCTTCAAAGTCGATTCCTTCAATCTGTGCATATCCTTTACATACCAATCTAGCTTTGTTCCTTGTAACCCATCCATATTCATTTAATTTAGTCCTGAAAACCCATTTTGCGTCGATCACATTTTTATTCTTTTGTCTTGGAACCAATTCCCAAGTGTCATTTTTCTCTATTTGATCCAATTCTTCATCCATGGCCTTATTCCAAAATTCATCCTTGTTGGATTCTTCAAAATAGTTTGGTTTAGTTGTAGATAAGAGTGCTAGGTGTGTTTGTTCTGGTGAACGGATTCTTCTTCTAGTCTCAACTCTTGCATCTTTGTTTTTGATAATTTGATCCAAAGGATGATTCTTTTGTACTCTTCTGCTAGGTGTCTTTGGCGACACTTGTAACTTGCTCTTCTTTTCTGTTGGATTCTTTTCATCTTCCTCTTATACTTATTTTTCATCTTCTACTTCCTTTTTGAAAGGTTGTTCCATTGATTCATTTTCTTCTTCCTTTGATTCTGGTTTGCCCGTTTCATGAATTGTTACGTTGATGCTTTCCACAACTTTTTTCAATCTCAGATTGTAACACTTGTATGATTTCCTTGTACTTGAGTAACCAACAAGTACTCCTTTGTTCACACGAGAGTCAAACTTTCCCATTCTTCCGTCTGCTCTTTTGATGTAGCATTTTCTTCCAAAAACTCTGAAGTGCTTCACATTTGTTGGTCTTTCTTTCCATAGCTCGTAGGGAGTTTTGTCAGTGTTGTTTCTAAGAATTACTCTGTTTTGAATGTGAAATGTTGTATGCACTGCATGTGTCCAAAATATATCTATCAATTTGGAATCCATTAGCATTGTTCAAGATATTTTTTGTATTGTCATGTTCTTTCTTTCAACAACTCCATTATGTTGAGGTGTCCTAACAATGAAGAATTTCATTTTTATTCCATGACTGCTGCAATAGTCCATAAATTCCTTTGACGTGAAATCTCCTCCATTATCAGATCTCAAGCATTTGAGTTTTGAATCCATTTCATTTTCAACCATTTCCTTGTAGATCTTAAAGTTTTCAAAAGCTTCTGACTTATTCTTGAGAAAGAAAACTACAGTCATTCTTGTATAATCATCAACTAATAACATAAAGTATTTCTCAACATTTAAACCCTTTGTTGTATTTGGTCCAACTAGATCATTGTGCACAATTCCCAATGTTCTTATTGTTGAATATTCCTTTGATTTGAACCTGGCCTTTGTTTGCTTTCCTTGTTGACAATGCTTGCATAAAGTGTTGGTTGGTTTCGTGATCTGGGGAATTTCTCTGACTGCTTCTATTTTGTTGACTTTGACAAGGTTATCAAAATGTATGTGACCCATTCTTCTATGCCATAGCCAACTTTCATCTTCATTTCCTAGACAACACTTTTCATTTCCAATTTCACTTAACACATATATGTTGCTTGAAGTTCTTGCAACTGTAGCAATCAATTTTCCTGAACCTTCTTTTCTTATCTTGCACTTTTTGTGAATCGAAAGTAACTTTATGAACTTGGTCACACATTTGAATCACACATAGAAGATTGTGTTTCATATATTCTACTAGTAGAACATTTTATGCGTTTTTATTCTTGTTCCCAATTCTGACTGTGCCTTTTCCAATGATTTTAGCTGAATCATCATTTTCGAAGGAGACTGATCAATCTCTTTCCTTTCTTAATGTAAGAAACATGTCTCTATCACATGTCATTTGTTTTGAACAACCACTGTCAACATACCAACCATGTTTCTTCCTCTTATCTTGTAGAGCGAGTGTGCATTCTTCATTTCTATATTGATTATGATTTCTTATACATGTCCTTTTCTGAGGTTCTTGTCTATGACTGTTGTTATTCTGTTGCAGTTCTCTAGGAGGGACTATCATTCTGCAATCTTTGGCCATGTGTCCAAAGTTGTTACATTTGTAACATTCCACTTCAATGCTCAAAGATTCAAACCTGTTGTAACTTCTTCTTTGTGTTTCACTAGGCCTTATTGGATAGCCCTTTTGTGTATGACTTTCAAAGTTGTTTATGTTCCTGTTGTTAGCTCTTCTATTCATAGCTTTATGTCCAAAATTATCACATGCATAACATAAACAAAAAAATATAGTTTGATACATGGGAGTTGAAGATATTCTCAAAGGAGGTGCTCTTATGAATCCTCCTTCTTCTTGAGGCCTATCTGTTTATTGTTGATTCTGAAATTTGAATCTTCTCAGTGGAAGAGTGTCTATGTAATCTTCCTTGTATATCTTCCTATCCCCTTTGATCGTTTCTGCATAGATTTTTGTATATGTTTCTTGATCTGTTGTTCTAGAGCTTGATCCCTTTTCTATCTGATTATATCCAAGTCCAGACTTGTCAAGATGAGATTTTTGACTGATGATAATGTCATCCAAAAATTTTGAGCTATTCTGCATATTTTTCTTTTGAATGTCATTTTTTAATGTGACAATCTCTTCTTCCAAATTTCCAATGATCCTGTCCTTTTCTTCTAGTTGTTCTTTGAGTGCTTCTTCAATTCTTTTATCTTCTTCTATTTGAACCTTCAAATTTGTGATCATTTGTTCTATTTCTTGAGTGTCTTCTTTCTTGTCTAGTTCCGCTTGTAGTTTCTTGTTTTTCTTCTTTTCTCTTCTGATAACTTCTATGGAACACATCAATTCTTCTTAGTAGTCAACTTGTGCCTCTTCAATTTCTTCTTCGACTTCTTCATATTCTTCTTCATATTCTTCTTCGGCTTCTTCATATTCTTCTTCATATTCTTGTTTACCAGAGTCTTCTACTACCATGCATATAACTCTTCCTATCTCACTATCTCTAACTTCATCTTCATCTGATGATGATATGTCTTCTTTGGTGCATAAGCTTTTCTTGAAAACTTTCTTTGCAGTTCTTTTTCCTTTATATGTTTGTTTTCCTTTTAAGTAACCTTTATCATTTCTCTTTTTCTTATGAGGACACTTGTTAGAAAAATGACCAATACCATCATAATTAAAACAAATTAAAGGAAGTTTAACTCTATACCTACCATCAATTCCCTTATTCAGTCTTTTGATGAAGTTGGTCACTTCTTCATCATCTTCTGAGACGTTATTGTTGTTGCTATGTTCTTCTTGTTGTTTTTCCTTTTGCTTTGATCTTTTGGATACTTTGAAAGCTACTTCTTTTACATCTGGATTTTCTTGTTCAGTTCTCATTTCATATGATGTGAAGATTTCATGCAATTTGTCCATGCTTATTGATTTTAGAACTGATCTTTCTTCTAGTGCTGATATCTTAGGGTCAAATTTCATAGGAAGAGATCTTAGTACCTTTTGAACAATTACAGATTCTTTGATTTCTCCTCTCAATCCTATGATTGCATTCACTGTTTTATCTACTCGTAAGTAGTAGGCTGCAATATTATCATCTTACTTCATCTTTAGTTGTTCGAACTGACCTGTGTAAGTTTGAAGCTTTGCTGCTTTGACTTTTGAATCTCCTTCATAAATATTTCGACACTTGTCCCAAATCTCTTTAGCGGATTTACAATGTGCAACTTTGGTGAATAATGTTTCATTGATACCATTCAGAAGGGAATTTGTGTCTTTGGAATTATTCTTATCGAGTTTCACTACTTTGTCATTTGTTGGTGGAACTGTTGGTGCTATGTATCCATCTACAATTGATTGCCAAATTTCAAATCCATGTGCCTGTATATATGTCTTCATCCTTATGCTCAAAAAATCATACTTTTGTCCATCAAACTATGGTATTCCATTTTTATACAAGTTGTTTCTCTCCATGATCTACCTTTCAATGGTTAAACTGATTTTTGAAGGAACCTTCTCTGATACCAATTGTTGGATTACTGAGAGGGGGGGTGAATCAATAATAGAGTAATAATAATCCTTTTTAAACCAAATAATCCAAGTATTATATCAATGTATAATTATCATCCAATAATGAGAAATGAACAAATGAACAATCATACACATACACAATACACCCTTTTTTTATGTGGAAACCCAAAGCAAAAGAAAACCACAGAATGCTTTTTCTTATATGTCTTGAAGAATTACATTCATTGGAAGCACCAACTTCCTTTTTTTTCCAGCTGCAACTGGAAGGACGCTCCAACCCCTTAGTTTCTCAGGCTACAACCTGATGGAAACTCCAACTCCCCAATTCTCTGGCTACAACCAGAAGGAGTCTACAACCCCCTATGTTCTTCGTCTACAACCAGAAGGTGGCTACAACCACCTGTCCTTGCCCCTTCCAACTGCCCTGAAGTAGAAGTAGAATGATGGAACCACTGTCACACTATCACTGTGATATATACAATTGTAAACATGTACCAATAAACCTGGACCATGCATCAACAAGTACCTCAACCTGTAATCAATCTGTACCATAAAAAAGTGCATCAACCATGCACCAACTTGTACCAAACAACCTGTAATCAACCTATACCATAAACAAGTGAAACCAACCATGTACCAAGTATGTACCAATCGTGTTTCAACTACTCATCAACTATGACTCATCAATATGTACCAACATAATCAACTATACCCCTCATGTATGTGCCAACTCATCAACTACTTGTCTCAACCATGTACCCAACATGTACCTTAACCAAAATACCTCATCAATTTCATCATCCAAATATGATTTGTAACTGTGTAATAGACCTATTTTATATGATCACATACCTTCAAACCTTCCTCAACTTTAACAACAAAAGACTAGCATTTTCATCAAACTTTTCTTTAGTCTCACATGACTAGTTTTGGATTAGTCTACAACCCTAAATTGAAATAATCATAAATTGGTACCTGTAATGAATAAAGATATGAAACTGATACACAATGTTATTCACTTTTTTTTATGCAATTCCTCCAGGTTTCACTACTTGAAACCTTTCAGAAAAGGATTTATAGAAAAAATAACATACCTTGCTGAATTTTGGCTTCTTCTAGAGAGACACCTTGTAGAGCGTGAACCACATGGAATATTTATTGAATCAATATGGAAATGTTACAAAACATACTAGAGACTGTTCTATAACCAACACATTTTGTCTTACTAAATTTTGATCTGTTATGAAGAAGTTATGACATTTTTACCCGAAACACCTGTTTTAGACTAGTTTCAGGACTAGCCACAAACCTTATTTTCCACGGAGTGTAACTCCAACAATACAACGACCCACAAGATGAATTTTTTTATCACAGATACTTGGATATGTTTCTTCAATGGAATAGAAATTTCATGTTCTGAATCATTCTAGAAAAAAATTATTGTGAAAATGGTGAGATGACCTGTAAATATCATACCTTAGAAGGCATCATCAAAAGAATTTATCCTTCCTTGAATTTCGACCTTCTTTTCTTCACCTTCCCTCAGAAATTCAGCTTAGATATCCTTTTATTACCTCATAAACCTATATATATTCAATATTCTCAAGTGTGATCTAAAATGAGAGAGCCTTGCCTCTTATTTATACTCTCCAAGTAGCTTCCTTAAAAACATCTTCTAGGTCACTTTGCCCACTTTCCTCATTTTAGGGTTAACCCACTTCTAATTTCTCCATTAAATTTATTATTTAAATAATTCATTCTTTATTCAATTTTAATTATAGTAAACTCATCACTTCACTTTATTATCTAGCTTCTAAAATATCTTAAACCACTTTGACTACTTTAACATTTTGGGGATTCTAGATGACATATGAGGGTCCTCCAACTTCGTAAGGCCATAACTTTCAAACCGTGAGGAGTTATGTGGCGTTACACATACCACCAGAAATGGAATGACATGTACTATCCATATATAATAGTATTACCTTCAAATATATCAAAAATCATACCGTTATCCATCAAACAAACTTGGGTCCATTACCCAAACCTGGGTTCTCCAACTTCTTATGGCCATGACTTTCTAACCGTGAGGAGTTATGTGATGTTCCACATACCATCGAAAATGGCATGACAAGAACTATCCATATATGATAGTTTCACTAAAAAATTCATTTACCTTCATATCATTATTCCATAGATAATCATGGGTTATCTAACCATACTTCTAGGATAACTCAATCTGCAAAGCATCTTCCCATGAGGGATTTCACCATAAGGGGACCACTTTGGAGTTCATCCTTTGTGATATCGGGATTTATTCAATGCTTGAAATCAATGACAACCAACCTTAATCAACATAATTTAGATATGATCCATGACACGCACCTCCTCCATACATCCACACATCGGTCAAAGTCTAGAGATGGTGGTAGAGATGAGGCTCATGGTGATGTGGTTGACATGGTTGCATTTCCTGGAGCTATACATGTGACAAGCACGGGGACCCTTTCGTGCACATTTTTGGTCGATGATAATGGACTTCCATTAAAACAATCAAGACTCCCAGGTAGTTTTAATTCATATTTTAATCGTTTAATGTTGTCCTTCTCATACACAAATCATCTAGATTATTAATTTTAAATTAATGATCATGTCTTTTTGTGTGTAGGAAATGACCATTTTTATAGGCACCTAGAGAGAAAGACCTTGTTTATTTTTGGGGCAACCTTACACATGAGGTGGAATTGCCAGAATTCCAACCTCAAAAAGGAACTTATGGATTATCTTGAAGGCCTCTTTGGAGTATACACGTTCAATAAAAAATCGGTCACCTCTGCAGCGGGAAAATATTTAAAATGTACATGGGATGTTTATAGATGAAGCTTGGAAGGAAATCCTAGGTATGAGCGTCCTCCCTCAATTCCAGAGAGGGAGTGGAAGGCGATCATTGATGATTCAAAAGAGAAGATTTTGAAAAAATCAGGAGAACAAATAACTGGTACACCAAGGTAAATTTCAATATTTTGATTTCAATACCATCTTTATTTTTCTTTAGATCTAAATAAAAGTGTGTTTATATATAACATACTTGAAAATTTTGATGATAGGTTGCCTGACACTTCGAAGGAAACCAAAGCAAGGATTGCCAAACATGGCCAACACAAGCTAGGCCAGGGCGGCTACTCGAGGTTACAGTCACGAATCGTAAGTACCCAAACATATTAAGAATATTATTTATATCGCCTTAAAACTTTCAGGTAATTGCAGCCAAAAACATTAAAAAATCATACCCTTATGCAATGTAGGGCGACGACTTTGGAACTGAAACCACAGAGGAAGACCTCCAACTTGGTTACAAGTACGATGATAAAGTTGTGGTTGATCGTAGGAAAATCATGGGGTAGACCCCAAGATCCAATTTGCGGGATAAGGTAAATAAAAATCATTCCACATTAACCTTTCATTACTTATAAAATACGTAAATGTTTGATATCATCCATAATTTAATGTCTTACTTTCTTTTAATTAGGGGAGAAGCACTATCAACGAAACCATTAGTACTAGACAATAGAGCATTGTTAGTGAAACACAACCAGAAGATCATGGTGCTCCCCAGCAGCCCCATCCTAGTGAGGTGCAGCCCCAAGATGTTCCTATGACTGAGGCCCACGACGGTAAAATGACTATATATTAATCATATACTTAATAATTTTGTACTTAAAAATTTTGACGTTTCAATGGCATAGAATGTCATAGTTGATCCTCCTCAACCTGAAGATCAAGTGAATAGGCTGGAAACCATTCCAATGGTGCCGACTAGAGGACCAGGTAAATAATTACATTGCAGAGTTTTTTTTTTAATATTAATGAACTACTTCAATGATATTTAAAAATTGGCCATATAAATTTAATATTTTTGGTTTTTGTAGGTGATGGCCCATCACAGCAGCATCCACACCATCGGTACGAGACCAGATGTACTCAATGTGAAAGGACTGAAACACCATCAACTTTTGAAGAGCACCCAGTAAACGAAGACATGGAGATGGATGAATTACATAAGACCTGGAAAGCACAAAAGAAGACTAAAAGAAATTCATGATGTGTAATAATTTTATAAGACAATTATATGTACATTATATAGTTGAACATGTAATGATGCATATAATGCATTGACATTATGGGTACTTTTTCATTTGATAATATACACAAGGCTATTTCTATGGCTTGTATATATCTTTGAATGTATTTTTGTTATACACTTAATGATAATTTCAACTTCTCTTATAAGACTTGGTATATATTGATTCGATACTCCTTGGTTCTATTGGTTCTATTGGCCTTGACATACAATTTCTACATCAATTTGTGGCTCCATGGATATCATCCTAGCGATTTTAAGGCATTGGTAAACGTGAAATTTAAGAGATTGAATTGTTCAAGTTTGGATTTAAATTTTACATGCTTGTTTGTTTGTGGGTTTCAAGAGTTCCAAACTTGTATCTCTTTGTCTTTTAAGAATGTTGATCTCTTTTTATTTTAAGATATAACGTGAGAATCCAAGCAAGACCTGGTGCCTTGTGCTTGGGCTATGGAGTCTAGGAAACAAATAGAACTTGAATATGCAATATGTAACTTCCAAAATCTTGTGACATGATATATGCAACTTTGAAAGTCTTGTGACATGTGACATGTGGCAAGCATCTTTTCCAAGCAATGTGAAAACTTTAAACTTGGTGCAACATGCAAAAATAATTTTTTGGGAAGATGCAATAATAATTTTTAAGGATTAAACATGAGGGGTTGGAAATGGCCATGTCAAACATTTTATAATATATTTTCAGAGCATTACCCTTCTTTTCATTGTGTCTCACGTGACAAAGAAACAAAATAACATTTCCATTGTCAATTTATATGTGGAGGGTTATTCAAGGTTTCAAGACTTTCTTCATATTTTCCTACTTTAATCTTCTCATGGTCATGTTAATCCATATAGAGGTTCATGATATAAACACACATTGTTCTAATGTTGACATAAATTAAAATCTTCACTTTGTTGATTAGAAGGCACAATTTTGGCAACAATTTAATATTTTTAGTTCCATGAAATTTCTTCTGTTTCTTCTACAACATTAAGGATTAAACATGAGGGATTGGAAATGGCGATGTCAAATATTTTATAATATTTTTTCATAGCATTACCCTTCTTTTCATTATGTCTTTACATTTTATAATCCATATAGAGGTTCATGATATAAACACTCATTGTTATAATGTTGACATAAATTCCAATCTT
>ML807244.1:179542-252250 GCA_009831015.1 Picea engelmannii
ATAAAGGGAACCCAACACCATTGATGAGGTCAAAAAAATAAACTATAATGAGAGAGTTGTGATAGCATGTCACCTAAGCTACAATAAGTAAGAAAATAATGCAACTTTTGTGGATAATAAAAGAGAGCATGAGATGTCATCATCTTCTCCAACTAATGCCATGCCTCCACTTGGAAATTATAGGAATTTCCATACAAAAAGAGGAGAACCGAGTAGCAACAAAAACCACCATGAATATAGTGAAACACTTGTAACTATACCTTCAATGGAAATATTAGGAAAGGAACCCACTATCACAACAATTATTATGGTTTGTGAAGCCCCACGATATGCATTAGATGTGTTTAAGATGACCTCCCATACCCATAACACAATGTTAAAAGTCATCTCCAATAAAAATATCAAATTATGATGTTTTTCTTCATAATCATGGTAGTAAATGTCATATAGAGGATCCTCATATAACTCTCCATTGACAATGATTTGAAAAAGACTCCCCTTCTTAGGGTTCTATCCAATTCTATTATTTCAATCCTTAAAGATTGTGCTCACCACCCCCATCAATATCTCTTTTGTGTTACATAAAACTATAGTAGTCAAGATCTCGATCCTCCTGGACTAGAGAAAATTTATCCATAACAATAAAAGGGATGTGCTCCATAATTGGAGTTACCATGTGAGACCTTGAAATGCCTTGCATACCATTTCTTTCTCTCACCTTCAATACAAGAAACTGTAAACTAATGATTCAAAGAAATACAACTTCCCAACACCATGCTATACCAGATCTATTGAATTCAGGGAATCAAACTTTTTTGACCCTGGTAACAATGCCAATCGTTAACTCCCAAAATTTCACTTTGAAATATGAAGTCCCACATAACAATCAAGGAAAACTCGATTATACTCAAGAGTTCTCACTACCAACAAATTTGCTCAAACCACATACTAATAATATGCCAAAGGGATCATCTACTAATATTCCAAAGGGATCCACAAGGGTAACATTGTTTCCTCCTGCATCCCACACTAAAACCACATAATACTAATATTCCAAAGGAATCTTAGCAAGTGGATCCATTTCCCTCACTAGTTCCTCTATCATTTCTACATATTGCATATGAGACATAGCATGTTAGTATCTCATCTTTAGTAACTTTTGTATAGGACACTAGTTGTTATTTTAATTAAAATCCAATCCAACTTATATTCCATTAATTTAACATAAATGAGATGTCACACAATGACATAATGTTTACTCTAGAACCAACCCAAATGGGAAAAACAAATTTCAATGGTTACTCAATTCTCATTTTGAGAATCTTTGGTTAGAATGTAACTCATGGATATGTGTGCATACTTTCCTCTTTGGCCAAAATACCCTTTGAGATTTTTGTCAAAAGGATGAATAGGAGAACTTGGGGGTAATGGAAGGCCAAGAGATGGACCTTTTAGTTCCCATTGATCTCTCTCTTTTTTGCTCCTGTTTTCACTTTTCTATTTTATTTTGTTTTACTTTTTTTCTTTGTCTCATTTAATTTATTAAATCATGCATTCTCCTTTATTATATAACTTCATTAATTTTTAAATTACACTTGTAGATATTGATTCTTACAATCATTCTCGTGTTCAGATCCATTTCAAATCAGGCCTCCCCATTGAGAGTGTTTTTGTTCTCCAAAATATTAGAGGACCAATCTAGAACAATGTGTCATATTTTTGTTTCTCTTGATCATGGATCTAACTATGAATGTTGCA
Source organism: Picea engelmannii (assembly GCA_009831015.1). Taxonomy (NCBI): domain Eukaryota; kingdom Viridiplantae; phylum Streptophyta; class Pinopsida; order Pinales; family Pinaceae; genus Picea; species Picea engelmannii. The sequence goes on from ML807244.1 coordinate 181,301, forward strand.
TTTTGTTATTGGATGATATGCAAAAACTTCACTTGGATGGCTTGTTTAGTGTGCAATCATAGCACCTTGTATAATTGGCTCAAAAATCAAATTTTATTTTATTTTCTCAAAAATCAATTTTTTTTTTTCCTTTTAAATAAATTGTTGTCGTCGCAATTGCGACGACCCCATAAAAATCTTGCGACGAACTTGCTATACAAATCATGAAAATTGTATATCAATTTCGTCCCAATATACCTTGTTTTTTTCTCTCTTGTGACAACCACTTCGAAAGTTGATTCGTCGCAAAGTTTCTTACGCTTGTCAATCTTGTGAAAATATGCCTATATTGTCGAGTGTGTGATGATCTCCCTTTATTGTCGCTATTGAGATGATTTCTCTACATTGTCTCATTTGCGATAATTTTCATCACTATTCATGCTTACAACGATTGCCCTACTTTGTCACTCTTACGACGATTTCCCTACTTAGTCATTCTGGCGACAATATTTCTTCTTTGTTGCAATTGTGACAACTCCCTAGTGTTGTCACTCTTGTGATGTTAAGTAAGGTTTGTCTCACGTGCCACGTCATGGGAAGCGACGTTTGGGAGACCCAAAATTCATCGCAATATCCAAAACATAACATCGCAAGAGCATCGAAATAGTCATCGCAAAATGACCCAAATTTGCTAGTGCTCCTCGAAGCTACACTCGACCCGGTTCTTATCTGCATATATATTTTGTTAATTTTGGGCCACCTATAAATTCTCCCTAAGGATATTAAGGATATTCTAACTCTCATGTATCCATTCTTTGGCTTTTGGAGCCATGTTGTATCCAAATACCACATCTACAAATGATGGAGCATTGTATCCATACAATGCTCTGAAGGGTGTCATGCCAATGGACATGTGATAGGTAATGTTATAACAATTTTCACCCATGTGTAACCACTTATTCCATGCTCGCTTTTTTTCCCCACAAAGTTCCTCAGATATCCGTCCACCCAAGTTTTTACAATCTTAGTCTTCTCGTCAGTGTGTGGATGATATTTGGTGCTCGTTGTCAACTCTATACCTACAAACTTGAACAACTCATGTCAGAAAGTGTTGATAAATATACTGTCTTTGTCATTGACTATGTACCTCGGCAATCCAGGGAGTTTGAAAACTTCCTTGAAGAACAACTTTGTGACTTGTGTTTCCTTTTACTCTCAAGGTATCACTAAAACATGTGTGAACTTGGTCAATATGTCAACCAGTACATAAGTACATCCACTACCCTACACCTTTGGTAGGACTATGATGAAATCCATTGAAATTATCTCCCATTTATGCTCCGAGATGGGTAATGACTGAAGTAATATTGTAGGATGTGTCTTCTTTGGCTTGTTTTGTTGACAAATCACACGTTCTCTGATGTGCCTCAACACATCATCTTCAAGACCCTTCCACAAGAATCTCTCCCTGATTTTCTTGTAGGTTTTAAAATACCCATGATGCCCTACTAGTGGCCAATCATGTGTTTCATTCAGGATCTTCTTTTTGAGCTCAGATTATGAAACCAAGTAGATATGATCTTTATATAATGTGGCATCATCTAATACTTAGTATTTTTCATCCTATACCTATCCGTCCATCACCTCACAAGCGAATTGGTTCTAGGATTACTCCACCAATAAGTGAGCCTTCCAATCAACTGATATATCTAGTAATGAAAAACTTGTTTGTCTTTAGGATAATGCATTTTACATTGGTTTAGCCCCCTCCTCCAGATCAATAGTACGCTCAAGCCCTGTATCTAGAGGTCACCCTGGAGGAATCTGTCCAAAAACCTTCTCATGCTTCCCAAAAAATGTATGTATCTCTATGTGTTACCTCTACCTACCATTTGATGTTGTTTTTATAGTGATCAAACACTCAACTACATATGCTACATCATTGTTCCTAAATATTCTCTCCATCCTCTTTGCTGAAAATTTCCTTGGTTTCCCATTGGAAATTCCCCTCAACACCACCTTCTTTCCCTCAGCATCTATGAATCCCATATCCAAAGTCGAGTATTTCATGGTGATATTTCCCAACGAATATAGCCACTAGACCCAAAAAACTATATATGTATCATATAGGTCAACTACATAAAAATCATTGGTCACCAAGTAGTTTCCTAATTTCAATTTTAGATTCGTAATTTTGTCTAGATAGGTCACGTTGTAGCCATATTCTAATACTACTTTGAATCCCTAGAACTCCTCTATATGAAAGCCTCTCCTGGCCACCAATGATGTATCAATAAATGTTTGGGGTCTCCCTACCATCCACCAAGGTCGTGACTCTCTTCCCCCAAATGACTCCCTTGATCATGAGGGTTTCGTATCAGGGAAATTCTGATAGAGTCGCTATGACACCACTTTTAACCAATGCATGTGGATTTTCCTCTGCACATGGAAGTTTCCCCATATGTGGTTGTGTCCTCTCATGTGGCTATGTCACACGAGGATTCTCCTCTCCTAAGATTCTAGAATCATTTTCATGTGTAGGTCCTATTGTCTCCTCCTCATCGCTATCTGAAACAACCTATATATAATGGACCTTGTGTTTGATCATGCACCTATGGCCTGACACCCAAGGATCTTTGCATGTGAAGAAAATTTTCTTCCTCATTAACTCTCATCGAATCTCATCATCAAGCTTATCCTTCCCTTTCCACTCCCTTTGAAAGGGTTTTTTCTCTTTGTCTCTCTATGGGATGAAAGGTTTGGAAAATTTCTTGTGCTTAGACAATACATCCTCCATGTCTCTAGTGCATATGATATCATCCTATAGTGTCTACGGTTTGAATTCTTTCACCCATCCTCTCAACAGTTCCGAGAGCCCCTCGGTGAACAACATGATCAAATGTTTCTCTGAAATGTTTGATATTGTCATGGAGAACCTATGAAAGTCTATAATGAATGCTTTGACTGACCCTCTCTATCGCAACTATTCCAAACATCTGAAGTGAATCTCTGGATCCTTTCTATCAAAGTGATCCATAACCTTGTCTATGAACTCCCTGTAAGATGTAATGCGATTATGACCCAAGGTCACCAATATGTGATACCACCACTTGTGGGCCTCCCCCTCAAGATGTAAAGTGGTGAAACTAATGGCTTCTAATTCAAACATCTAGTTGAGATGGAAATAGGTATCAATATTTTTCACCCATGCTCTCGATGATCATTTAGTAGACCCATCAAAGGAGGGGATTTTCAGTTTCCCAACCTTCCTAATGAAATAAATATTATTTTTTGTTCCTCTTGGAAAGTATCTAGGTTTGTTTCTATACTTTATGGTACTGAACTCTTGTAAACTCATATCTTCATGAAACTCTGGACCTAGAGCCATATACTCTCTCATGTACTATGTGAAATTCTCTGTTGGCATTCCCTGTCCCTAGTTCCCTATCAGTTGTCCTCCCTAGAAGTGAGGGAAAAGTGGTCTATGTATTTTTCTCTCTGATGTAGTGCAAGTGTGAGTAGGTGACTGAATGTCAATGGCCCCTATTGCATTCCCACTATAACCACTTGCTCCACATGTGCCACTTGCGCCAATGTTACCCATGTTTCTCTGAATTGTCTGGGTACTAGCCACCATCTATGCGATATATTACATCATCACATCCTTTCCCCTGGCAAGGTCATTTAGTATCCTCAATGTATTGTCTAATGGTAGGGATTAACCCTTTCCTCTATATTCTAGATGTTCATTCATGTCACCCATTTCTTCTTATGCCTCTTCTTCTGTCTCTGAACTAATACAGATCTCTTCCTTAACTTTAGTCTCTTAATAAATGTGGAAAGTATTATAATCCTCTCTATTTCTGTGTTGCTTCCTTTCCCTTTTGTACTCTCTCAGTTATGTGATGTACTTGTCCCTAATTTGTCCTCTTCCCTATGGATAATGTTCCTTGAATCACAAAATCATGAGTTGTTTTACTCATAGGATGGTAAGATATCCATCTCTGATACCACTCAAATATCCTAAATACTAATTTGGCTATTTGACTGAAGTTTCTTTGGGTTTTTTAATGTAGTTTCAAGGATTCTAGATCCGATTTATTTTATTCTCATAATGTTTGTGGTTTTAATCTTATTTTCACTGCATGAAAATAGTTTTGTTGTCAAAACAATGTTCTTTATTGCACTAATGGTAAATACTGGAATTACAATAAATGGAATACTAGAATATAAACAAAACACTGCTAATCTTCTCAAAACTCTTCAGATTGATATTTATAAGTATAGATATAACCTAGAATACACATGCATGCAAAGGAAATACCAGATCTTCTACATGCGAGTGTGGGTTTGTTGCATGCAAGCCCAAATATGTTATTGGATGGAATATACATTGCATACACATTGACATATGATCCAGATTATTTTGAGCAAGAAATGAGAGCAGAGATATAATAAATAAATTTATAGAGATATACCAGATATCCAATAATATAACAAAGATATATCATATATATAAACATAAACATAGAGATATAGTAATACACAATTTCTATTAATGAGGGAAATGTACAAAACTGTAGAAACACAGAGTGAAAGACTCGCTAGAACGGTGGAAGCATATCCTTGAGAAGAGATGTGATGGCTACGCTCATTCGCAAGAAGATGATTGTTACAATGAGGACCAAAGGCCTTTTTAACATAAAGAAAATCCAAAACCCTAACCTCTAAAGATGAAAATCCAACAGTTTTGTGGATCCCATTTTGGGTAGTTTGGTGTATCAACTTCCCGGGGGCATAACTTTGGCATACAATCTTCGTTTGGGGAGTGCGATAGCACGTTGGAAAAGTATTGACGAGGATATTCATTGTGGGGGTTCAATAAAATATTTTGGCTTTCATTGAGGTACCTAATCGTGAAAAAATGTCATTTAGGCCCTTAAAATGGCCTCGGAAGTTTGGGACCCGAAAAACTGCTTAAAATAGTAAATTGCCAACAAATTGTTTTGAGTCAGTTGGAATAGGTGGGTGGCCAACGATATCCACCTGGATCAATCCTCCCTCTTTAAAAAGCAAGGGTATCCATTTCATTGAGTTCCTAGAGTAGAGGGGGAAGCTTTTGTTGAATCTCAACCTTGGTGAGTTGCTTGCTTTGTTGGAGAAGTTGTGTTGCTTAGCTTCTTGAACACTATCATAAACATGTTGTTGGCGGGGTTGAATTTTTTCAATCAACCTATTGTATCTTGAATTGATTTGAAAGTGTGTAGGTACCATTGAAGGTGAAGAAACAATATCTTCTTTCTCTTCTGCAATCTGCTTTTGTTGGAAAAAAAGGTCTCGGGCTAAGGCTGTAGTGGTTGCAGTGTCCTCATGTTCACCTTTTGAATAGATTGTGAAGAGGTTGAATTACCTTACAACACTATTTTGGTGGGAAAATAGTTGGAACTACCTCTGGTATCCTGTAGAGATGACCCCCCAGAGTAACAATGACACTATGGGGTCGAGACTCATAAATAGCATTACGGTTCAACATATATGGCTGGCCCAAAATAACATCACAGGCATCCATCAAGGAAACATAAAATAATACCTCATCCTTGAATGGTTCGATGTCATCATATGACAATCGACACTGCTAGTTGACACAAATATCTCATCCTTGGCAAAGCCACTCGATGTTGTATGGTTTTGGGTGTGGTGTTGTAGATAATCCCAACTATTTGAATACCTTTGCTGAGATGAGGTTATTCTAGATTCCACTATCAATAATAAAATGCAGTGGTGTCCCCTTCACAAACATCTATGAATAAAAAAGGTTCCCCCCCTCTTTAGGATCTGTTGGTTATTCTAGTTGAATTATTGTGTTCGTGACAGTAGCAGTAGGGTATGCATTGATGATCTTTCGTCTCCCATTATTTTCTAAATCAAATTCTGAATCAGATTATGAATCAAGGTTTGGATCCTTTACTTTGATCTCGATCACCAATGATTTTTTGGAGCAACGTTCATCAGTTTTGTGCTAGGGGATTTTGTGGAAATCACACCACTTTCTAGTTTCCTTCTTCCTCTTTCTATTACCCTTATTTTCCTGTGACTTGGACTAGTTTTATGGAGGCTAGTTGTTAGGGTTTTCTTTACCATACTTTGGTTCTTGCGGATTTGCAGACCCGAACTCCCGTTTGTTTGGTGCCTAAATTTCTACTCAATTTTGACAACATATCGATAGGGAGTTCCCAATGATGAGATGCCCAGGAAATAAATTTTGGTTTGGATGTACCTATGCAAAGCCCCATGATATTTCAGAACTCTGACATTGTTTCTCCCCTCTCTTTCCACAGTGTGGTCCATCTCATGTATTGGTCATCATAGTTACCAATAGGGTAATATTGTTCCTTGACCACATCCATAAAAAATCCCATGTGGGCTCGGCCCCATATATTCCAAACTCCTCTATGGATCTTTTCTCCCAGTAGGTTACCCACCAATATTTGACATGTGGGAGAGCCTTAAGGAGTGAGAAGGTAATATTTTCCCTATCGAAAAAAATGTGAATAGAGAAATAACGTTCTACCAGTTTTAACCATTTTTCTAGGGCATCCACATCTATTTGACATTCAAATATGGAAATATAAAATTAACTTGTACCTTGAAAGGAGAGGTGCCTCCAAAGTGTCTTCTTGATGAATATGCACCTGCTGTTATCGACAGGCATTGAAGCATGTGAGAAAAATTATCCATCATTTCGTCCATGTTGGACCTCGACCAAGTTTTGTGGAAACGTTGGTTGTGTTTTACCATTTTTGGGACTTCGACAGGTTGGTCGAAGACGAAGCGCCCAGGCAAAGAGGAGATCATGGGATCTCACCCTTTTTGCAAGATTTTTGGGTTTTAGTGTTTATGTAATGGGTATGGGATGTCGCCCCATGGGTCTTACCCATAATTAGTCCCTTTTTGTAATGTATAAATAAGTATCTAGGCGATGTAAGAAGGGTAGATCTGTGTGATCGTAGACCTAGTAGGTCGATGGATTATTGCTAATGTTATCTATGTGCAAGAATATGTGTTAAGGATTGCAGAGCTAAGTGAAAGTTATTTGTAAGTGCTTTGTGCATAGACTGTGTAAAGGCTCTGTGCTTGGACCTAACTAGGGGAAGGAGGATCTAGCGAGGTGCAAGCAGATCTCTTGTCCTATGCGGAGTTGGATTTGTGTCTCTGTGCATGTAAGAAGATTGAAGGAGACTAATAAAGAAGAAGAAGATTTGGTGGATGTAGCCCCACACTGGGGTGAACCATGTATAACATGTGCCAATGTGCTTTGTGTTATGTTGTTTATGTTGTTTATGTATTTAATTGCTTAAATCTATTGATTTTCAAGTGCTTTATGTCTGAATGAATTCTAGATCTACTCTGATGATGTGTGTTAATGGTTAGATATGCTTAGATCTTGAGTAATCCTGCGTTGTTCTATAACAAGGGTTTAACGTGTGATGTGAATAAGGGTTAAAAGACTAATGAATGTTAATTTCTAAGTGCTCTGTTAAGTATTGTGATCACAGATTGATGTCCCAACTATTTTGTAGACACTTGAGTCCTGCAACCCCCCTGCATCTACCTCGACAGAGACTTCATCTCCTTCGCAGGTGTTGTCGAAAGGGTCAGTATTTATGGTTTTGTTGGTGCATTATTGAAGTGTTGAACCTTGGGTCTACCCCTATGCCAACAAATGGTTCTGTTGCCGGGACCTAAAACTGTGATCGTTGGGAACTGAAGAAAAGAGAAATCTATGTGCGTAGATCTGTTGTTGCAGTGCACAATAATCTACTTGACCTGTAAAGCTATGTTCTAAGAAATAGGATTGGATCTAAGGAAAAGAGGTAAGATATTAAAGCTTTGTGCTCTGATAAAGGTAAGATAAGTGGAATTTTTTTCTTCAAAAGAATGGATCTAGGTATGTTTGATAGATTTGGTCCTATGAATAGGGCACAACTAGAAGAAATAATATTTGATATGAATAGATCTGATAGAGATAGTGGAAGATATGTTATTCACATGCATAGAAAGAATTTTTGGACTAACAAATGGATGTAGGACCCTAGAAAGATTTTTTGCAGATTGTAGGTCCATCATTGTGATCCTAGTGTGTGGTACAAGAAAGGTTGGGGATCATTTAAGAGAAAGAGAGGATTGGCATTGTGTTATAACTGTAGAATACCAGGACATCTTGCTAAAGAATGCCCTGGTAGAGGTCCTACTTGTCTTTGTTGTAAAGTTGTTGGTCATGAGGTTTTGGATTTCCCTGTAATGATTTCTAAAGTTGAGAAGATGAACTCGAGACAAGAAAACCATGAAGAAGGTCAAGAAACTAAAGATATGTTAGAGAATCAAACAGAATCAAAGAATATGTTATTAAAGCTGAAAGAAACATTGAATGATCATCATTTTACCAGAGATCTTAAAATAAAATCATTGCATAGAAAAAAAAATAGGAGACTTCAACATAGACTGTGTCTTGGATGAAGAAACACATGTGAACATTATGCCAGAAAGTACTTCAGAAATTTTAGGAAAGCCTGCTATGATTCCTTCATTATGAGGGATAGGCTTGTTTAAAGGAAAGATGATAACCCTATGTGGAAGACTTACTCATGTACCTATGATTTCCCATGGAACATCGACTAAAGAAGAATTTGAGTTCATTAAGTTTGTTGAGAACAATGCTCCTTTTGCACTTTTGTTAGGAAAGAACTGGATTAAGAAAGATCAGATCTAGAGGAAACCAGAAGAGGAAGCCACAGAATAGAAGAAGTAAGAATTAAGGGACTTCATAGCTGAGAAAATAGCGTGACTAATAGAATAACAATAGGACAAGTCGAAGAAACTGAGGACCAGAGACTTAGTTGTCGAAGCTAAAAGAACATAAGAAGGCTTAAAGAACCTATCCATGCAGAAGAGAAGAGAACCTACCCCAAAGGTAGTAAGAGAAGAGATATTGCATGTGAAACCTTTGAGAGAACATCAACAGTGTGAAGTTACTATGCTAAGAGAAGATAAGAATATGAATGGAAAGAGGAATCCAGAAACTCGGATCATAGGGAAGAAGGCCAGAAATCTCAGTAAGAATAAAGCTAAGTTAGAAAGACTGCATGAGGTTCCAGTGAAGACTTCGCAGGAAGTAGGCTTGTAGAAATTGAATATCGTCGGAATAGCAGAGAAATGTAGAAGGGAACTTTTACTTGGCGAAGCTATATGATTATTGGAGGCATCCTGACCATTAGAATGACACTCTGGGATGAAAGCAAGGAGGATTTACAGTCTTATTACAAATTAACTGATGAAGACACGGAGGAGATAACCAAGGAATGGCCAGCCAAATTCCTTGTACCAGTTGGAGATGAAAAACTCTTCGAACCTGACCTCATTGGAATTCTTGTGGTCACCAGGACTGAGTGTGATGGACCGAGAAATGCTAAGAAAAATAAAAATAAGGAAGAAGTTTAGGATATAAACAATGCATCAGAGGAAACTATGCTTGACTCACCTGGAGGAGGAGGAGGTGATGAAGTAAACCAAGAGGAGGAAGGGGAAGACGAGGAGAAAAGGGGCAAAGTGAAATCACTGAAGAATCCCCTTATAGAGGCCAAGACATCGAAGAAAATGAAGGTTTATCCAAAACAACCCTCAATGTGGAAGAAGTCATGAGCCAATAAGAGTCAGTCACAGAACATGCTCATAGTGGATGATATTGATCTCATCATCACAGTTGTAGTAGATACTTCAGAGGATATTTTGCATCGAAACGAAGCAATGCAGGAGACAATGTATGACAAAATCGAGGCGGAGTTGAAGGGGGTGCAACAAGCTCTCTATTCGAGCCACGCAATGTCTACTACGTCATCATCATCAGAAGTTGTAGAGTTGGTGGATGAGCCCACCCAACTACGCAGAATAGCAGATGCGACAGAGGATCGCCTTCGACATGTACAGGAAGAAAAAGAGTAGGCCACAGAGGCCTTGAAGCAAGCAAAGGAGGAAGCCCTAGAGAAACATCAGGTTGCGCAGCAAGAGAAAGATTACCTTTGAGGGAATTTTGAAGAGGACATAGAGAAGATCCAGAAAGAAAAAGAACAGTTGCTCGCGGAGCAGATCGGGGTTAGATAAGCCGTAACTAGATCACTTTGCTCTATGCCAAGATTGGATTAGATGGAAGAAGAGATAGTTGAGAGCCAAGTGGGGAATATCATTGAAGCCATTCAGTAGCTTCAAGCAAGAGTAGCAGAGCTGGAACTGCAAGCAGTGTCGAGCACTCCGCAAGAAGTGTGAGATCAAACGGAAGAAACTACCAAGAGCACAGTAGAAAGAATCAAGGAATTGGCTTCATAATGAAAGAAATTAAGTAACCGAAGTTCACAGATCTATGATCGCCTTGCAGAAGACCTTGAGCTGAGGAGACTGAAGGCATAGCTCCAGGAGGTGAAGAAGCAGGCATCAACAATGCAAGCGCAGCTGAATCAACTTATGTTCGTTGAGAAGATGAAGATATCGTTGGAGCAAAGCGCAACTCAATAGTAGGTCACTGTTATCCAAAGCAGAGTGATGGAGGTGACACAACGACTCCAGCCGGTGCAGGACAAAGCCTGCACCCTCTTTGAAGAAATCAAGGGACAAGGATCACAGTTAGAATAGGTGGTCGCAGCAGTGGAACAGTGCCTGGAAGGGCCTGTCACCAAGCAAGTCATTCAGGAGTTCACCGAGCAGGAGGCTCTGGTGAAGCAGCAAGTCTAGGAACCTCAAGCTAATCTCAAGGCCTTCGAAGCAGTATTTCCCAGATCGGAGTGATTCGGGATGAGTAATAGGTGAGTGTTGGGGGCCTGTTGGTCCCCTACCAAGTTTTGTGGAAATGTTGGTCGTGTATGACCATGTTTGGGACTTCGACAGGTTGGTCAAAGACAGAGCGCACAGGCGAAGTGGAGATTGCGGGATCTCACCCTTTTTGTGATATTTTTGTGTTCTAGGGTTTATGTAATGGGTATGGGATGTCGGCCCATGGGTCTTACCCATGTTTAGGCCCTTTTTGTAATGTATAAATAAGTAGCTAGGCGATGTAAGAAGGGGAGATATGTGTGATCGTATACCTAGTAGGTCTATGGATTAGTGCTAATGTTAGCTATGTGAAATAAGATGTGTTAAGGCTTGCAAAGCTAAGTACAAGTGATTTGTAAGTGCTTTGTGCACAAACTGTGTAAATTATTTGTGCTTGGACCTAACTCAAGGAAGGAGGATTTGGCGAGGTGTGCGTAAATCTCATGTCCTATGCGGAGTTGGATTTGTGGCTCTATGCATGTAAGAGGATTGAAGGAGACTAATAAAGAAGAAGAAGAGTTGGTGGACGTAGCCCCACACTGGGGTGAACCACGTATATCATGTGTCGATGTGCTATGTTGTTTATGTTGTTTATGTATTTAATTGCTTAAATCCATTGATGCTCAAGTTCTTTATGTACGAATGAATGCTAGATCTACTCTGATGTTGTGTGTTAATGGTTAGATATGATTATATCTTGAGTAATACTGCGATGTTTTGTAACAAGGGTTTAACTTGCAATGTGAATAAGGGTTAAAAGACTAATGAATGTTAATTGTTAAGTGCTCTGTTAAGTATTGTGATCACAAATATGTGTCCCAGCTAGGTTGTAGACACTTGAGTCTTGCAACCCCCCCTACATCTACCTCGGGTGAGACTTCATCTTCTTCGCAGGTGTTTCTGAAAGGTCTGGTAATTAGGGTTTTGTTGGTGCATTGTTGAAGTGTTGAACCTTGGGTCTGCCCTTATGCCAACAATCCCTCTATCACGTGAGAACTTGTTCAAACAACATATTAATAGAACCTATTGCTCTGTTGTCTTTCTTTTCTTCCGCCATGAAGGTTTTCTTGGGCATGAAAGAGTGATTTTCCTCAAGAGAGACAAGATCGAGACCCAACTTGCTATACTTGGAACTCGTCGGGGACATGCACTGAAAAAAAATCAAGAGCATCCTGCTCTGATACCATTGATTCAGATTATTTTGAGCACAAAATGAGAGCGGAGATACAATAAATAAATGTACAGTAATATATCATATATCCAATAATATAATAGAGATATATAAGATATATAACCATAAACATAGAGATACAATAATACACAATTTCTATTAATGAGCGAAATGTACAAAACTGTAGAAATACAAAGTGAAAGACTCACTAGAATGGTGGAAACTTATCTATGAGAAGAGATGTTATGGATACGCTCATTCACAAGAAGATGATTTTTACAATGAGGCTCCAAAGGCCTTTTTAACATAAAGAAAATCCAAAACCTTAACCTCGGAAGATGAAACACTAACACTTTTGTGGACCCCGTTTTCCGTAGTTTGGTGTATCAACTTCCCGGGGGCGTAACTTTGGAATATGATCTTTGTTTTGGGCACACGATAGCTTGTTGGAAAGGTAGAGATGAGAAGATTCATTTTGTGGGATCAATCAAATCCTCTAGAAATTATTTAGGTGCTCGATCATGAAAAAACATCATTTAGGCCCTCAAAATGGCCCCGGAAGTTTGGGACCTGAAAAACTGCTAAAAATAGTAAATTGCCAACAAAATGTTTTGAGCTAGTTGGAATAGGTGGGTGGTCAGTGATATCCACCTCGATTAGTTGCATGCATTGAGAATACATTGCATGCAATGGAAATGCACTACAAATTTTGTCATGTATGAATGGTGAATATCATGTGGATAGATATGATACATGCAAGTAAAGAAAATACCATATCTACTACATGTGAGTGTGGATTTGTCACATGTAAGTCCAAATATTCTACTAAATGGAAGATACATTGCATGCACAGTGAAATATGTTCCATACACTAAGAATACACTACATGCAATGGAAATACGTTGCAAATGTCTTCACGAATGAATGTTCAATCTCTTGTGGATAGATCTGCTACATGCAAGTAAAGGAAATATTAGATCTGCTACATGCGAGTGTGGATATGGCGCATGCAAGTCCAAATATTCTACTGGATGGAAGATACACTTCACACATAGTGAAATATGTTTCATGCACTGAGAATACATAGATCTATTGTTTCCTGATGGGATAGCATCCCTCTTGAACCTCCATGCCTCCCTCTGGATCAAACTTGTAACTCCCATTTCCTCCAAGCACCAACGACAAATATTTTAACCTCCCTGACTGATGTGAGTCCCTATGAATGGATCCAATGTTATATCTACTGGAATCCTAAAGAATGATGGAGAATATGGATGATCCTCCTGATTAACTAGCGTGTGTCTTCCAACATCAAAATCAATCACTGTGGTGGTTTCTCCCTAGAAATCCACAAAAGTCCACAAAGTCTCCTAACTTATCTCAGGTTAGTCTCAAGTTCATTTGTTTTCCCTTCAATTAAACCCTAATCCCCATTTCCTTGATTAAATCATAAATCACTAATTAAAACTCCAATAAAATCATAATAAGCATGTCGGATCACACTTCACCCTTTGAAGATATAAATCTAGTCCTTAAAACGTCCTGGTGACCCAGTACCCGATAATGAATTTTCCCTTGTAGGTTTAAACAATCGTGACTGTCTTTTCCTCCATTATGGCTTTGTCACAGCTACTATGAACATTAAATGAAAATTAATGGAGCATTGATTTCAAAATTTAATGCATTAATCCACTCCAACTCATGCATAAATGAACTAAGGCAAGTTTTAGTCTGATAACAAACCTTGATTTCTTGAGCATAGAAGTTTTAATTTGCACCATTTTCATTGGGATTTCCTTCCGCTGGTTAGTATTAGAGTTATTTTTATTAATTTACCAAAACCTATTAGTAGTTTGTAAAATACAAATTACATTTCAATGTTTACTTGTAGAAATTTCAAATACATAAAGACTCAAAAAAGTAAAGAAAAACATCAAAAGAATGATGAAGACAAAATCGAAAAGAACCCTAATTCAACATTCTTCTCTAATAAAATATTCAATACAAGTGAAAGCAATAGTCTTGAATGGGGCCAAGTATATACATTCATTGAAGAGGAAGATTTCACTGAATAATATGAATCAGATGCAGATGACTTGGTTGATGTCAAAGTATCCAAGATCCCCAAAATTGCTACCAAACCAACCATTTTTCCCTACTATGACATGGTACGATGGATTATATCACATATTGATATCTCTACATGCACTATTGTTAATTCATGCCACCAAATTGTTGGTTCCTTCAGGCCTGAGGATGTTTTTAATATGCATAATCTAAGCCCACCCACAATTAGTCTTGATGACAATTTCATTAAGAAAAATGTTGAAAAAAAGGAACTACAGATGGTTGATTTGATTAAGGAATGGTGGTATGATCCTAATTCTTTTAAAATAATAGGTGACAAAATCCACCTTGTACCTAGACTAAAGAAACCACCCATGTTGGTTTACATAATGCTCTGTTGTCTATATGGCTAGAAAGATTCTTCTAAATTCAAGCTGAGATGGGTTCCTCTCAATCACCAAATGCTCATAGGAAATATTTTCGATTGGACTCATATACTCTCTGCCAATGTCAAACAAGGAGTACAAAAGTCTCAAGGAGCAACTATAGAATATTGTCCAGGATTCGTAATGTCTACTTCTTTAGTTGATGTTGTTTTTGCAGTTACCCCTTTCCCCCTTTTAGCTTGGATATGGTCTCCCTCTAAGGTAGCTATTCACTTGTACTGCTCCAAAATGTGGGAAATCAAATGAAAAAATGATTTCTATGAAATTTGAAATTTCTTTATGATTCCATTGCATCTACTTTTCAAAAACCAGTTAGCCCCAAGATTCACCTAAGAGGCCATGGATGATATAAAATAAATTGGTGATTGATTTGTAGATGAAGAATTCTCATACATCAAGATTTATGGTTGTGATGGGCCTCCTCATCTTTTACCTAGGTATGTCCCAAACAAGATATCATTAAGAGAAATTTCATTTCGTGTTTTCAATGTCAACATTGTAGCCACTTTGGTAAAAAATAAACAAAAAAAAAATGGCCTACTTTACCAAATTTTCTAGCCATTTATACCTTGTCAAATGCGAAACATGCTTAAAAAGAAGTGGATCAATTAGATGGAATCTGGATGGCCCAAGGATATTTAAAAAAAAATGATCCAACAAAGGTTGTCAAAAAACATTGTGCTATGGTCAAGAGAAAAGAATATATTCGCGAAGATTATCCCTTTGATATTATTTTCTAGAGAACTACTAGTTTTCATGAAATATCCTTGAGATTTGATGCCATCAGAAACGGTTATAATTTCTTAAATTTCATTGAATGGAAAGTTAAAGAAATAAATATTTTATTGAGGAAAAGAACATAAAGGAATGGATTGAATAAATTGAAGAAGATAACAATGAAGATGAGGATAAATCATCCAAATATGAACTAGAAACAGATCATAATGTTTATGTAGTAGAAACACATAAGAACATTCACAAAAGGATGCAATAGGAGAAGAGGATTTAAACAAAAAAATTATCCAAACTCCACCCAAGATTCCTGAAGTGAGTACAAAATTCAATACCAATACAAATATGGAATACTCTCAAATAAAAATCATCATAGTCATTGGTCCTATCGATACTACTCCCATAATTTCAATTCTAGGAAGATTGAGTACAATTTATGTGGATCTTAGCAACATCCATTCAATACAAGATAATGTCTTATCTTTAGAAAACTATGTTTTCGATGACAAAACCAAAACTATAGAAAGGAGAAAGTCCAAAAAGAGAAAAATGACCCACCATGAATAACTCACACAAGAGATGACCCAATTATGGAATGTTGCACATTTGAACGATGAATAATTTGCAGAGGAATTTGTTTAAGCCTTAGGGGCATTTGCCAGTGAAAATAAATGGTCTATGGTAAAATTGACTAACCATATTAAGAAAGAAAGGAACAAGGTGAAGGAACTTGAAGAACAATAGAATATACAAGAAGAGGTCTGGACACATAAGCATGAATCTCATCTTAAGAATCTTCCAGAAGAAAATAATCTCTCTCAAAATACCATTGTACAACTGGCAACAAAAATAGATGAGATTAAAAATGAACATAACAAGAAGATAGCCATATTTATTAGCGAGAAAGAAAAAATGAGCAAATATTATGAAAATCAGTTGGATGCATTAACTACCCAACTTGAAGTGATGAAAATCAAAGTTAAAAATTTAGAAATCCTAAAGAAAGAAGCAATGGAACTAAATACCATATTATCATCTTTACAAGTATTATTCTATTCAAAATCGTATGTCATTAAAGATCAACTTGAACAAGTCCCAGAATTTTTCGTTGAGTCTCAATTACTATCTGGAAAAAAAAGGAGCTCCAAGATATATGTGATAATATGAAAATATGGGAAGCACAAAGAACCAGTTTTCCACTAGGGTACTCCAAAACGTCCAAAGAGGAAAAGATCCAAACACAAGCCTCACTTGAATCCTGGCAAGCAAACTTTTTTTTTCACAGGGTTTCATTGAAGAAACAAGAAAACATTGTTCATTCTTATGAGATTCAACAGTGGATATCATTGAAGAATACAAGATGCCTCAAGTGTGATTTCTCAGAAAATTAGTTACATTATCAAACTTTCTTACAAATGTGAAGCAATGGATAGACTCAAGGGTAAATGAAATCAATAATTTGAGTTTATGGAATATGGAAAGTGTTATACAACTTCTTACTCCTCCAGTAAAATGTTCGAAAGCAATTGATAATTTTTTATCAATTTTTTCATCTAGATGAGAGGAAACTGACTAGAAAATTTATCATTGTAAATTAAACAAGGAAATTACCTAGCCTCCATTAATTGCACTTATGTTAGAAAAAGCTTCTTTATGGAAAATTTAATGACAAATGCAAGGGCAAAAAGTCATCACAAATGTTGTTGGAACTGAGGAGAATACATCTCCTTAGTATTAGCTAACAAATCAAATCAAATATTTGGGCCAATATATTTGATCAAATGATGGAAGCAGTTCTACAGTCTAGCATCATTTATTTTATTTATTGTAATTTTGTAGAGTGACCAAGGGGTTGGAAATTCTAGAAAGAAGGATATATGCACTATTGTAAAATCCTCAATTTTTTGAGTTTTGAAGACCTAGAAGTGGCAACAGTTGTATGGTGTTTTGTTGGTTTTGGTACTATTATTCAAGACTAGTGAAATATTTATTTTGGAAGCCACACTTTTCTTTTGTCATATTTATTTATGAATGAAAGCTTTATATTCTCAATTTCTGCATTGTTAGAATTTTGAGAAATTATTGTAATTCATTCTTAACTGATTTTGATATGAATGATCAGAAATTGAACATGAGTATGCATATTAATGACTATTAAGTAACTATTTTCTTGATTTGTTATCGGTATGCATAAGTGTAAACAATTGTTTTGACTATAAGAAATATTTCTAAAGTCTAGCAACTTATCTTTATTTCATGTTTAATTTACATTATTTAATATGGGTATGCAGATTGGTGTTTGCTTAGTAACTATTTACTAAGTTAAATTTGAGATGTATTTATGTTAACAGTTATCAAGCTATTTGAACTATCTCCATGTCTTGGTAGCTCATTTCTATCTCATATTCATCACAAAATCTCTTCTTTCTCCTCACTAGAATACTATGAACTATTTATGTATTCCAATAAGGACAATGTAGCTATAGAATAGATTTAGATTAGTTCTTTCTTATTTTTCATTCTAGATTAGAACAGTTTCAAGGAAAGTCTCATTTTGAGGAGAAACTCCCCTTAGTGTCAACTGGGCCCACATACTAGTGAGAATCACCATCCCAAATGAGTATAGGTCTAATTGGGGCCTTGATCGAGTGATTTCTCCATGTTGTTTGCCAAGATTTTTTCCAGGAAAAAACATTTTGGATCTAGAAGTAGTGTCTATGCTAATAAATGGCACATAAAATTCCACGAAATATTAATAGCCATTCAAGAAGATCATCATCTTCCATAACCCCTTTACTAAAGTCAGCCTCTAGTTTCCCTTCCAATTATAAACCTTCAGCACTAGAGTTTGACAAACCTCAGTCATCTTCACTTACCAGATTTGAATAAGCCACATCAAATATTCAATACAAAACTTCAAATTATGGTATCAATCAAGAGAAAACACAAGAAATCGCAGATTCTGAAATTGATCCAAAAAATTTACCATTATATTAGTATATTGTGATTGAACCTGTGCATCAAATTCTTGACCAAAAAAATTCATATTTTGAATAACCCATCTCAAACGATCCTCCACAATTACAACTTCCTGTAATTTTGACAAGATCACAAAGTAGGAAACTTGGACAAGATTCGATTGAGCATATCATACCATCGAAGGGTAAAAGACCTTTAATAGAAAAACTGCCTAGTCATAAAATAAACCTCTCTCCTGTCATAAAATATAGATAGAATACTTTTCTACTGAAAGAGAATTGGCAGCATCAAGGACACCTCCAATTCCAACTCCTTTAGCCAGTCCATCTTATCAACCTTTACCCTCTCGTACTACATATCATGAATCGCAAGGAACTCTTCTTAGAACTCCAGTTATGGATGGTGTCCACCAACCATGTAGACCTTGGATAATTGGCCGAGAAGTAAATGTTCCAAGAGATCAAATAATTTTCCTAAACACCCCGAAAAAATTATTCCCAAGTTTGATCTTGACAATAGGAAATCCCCTGAATATCACATTAATAAATTTATGCTAACATGTAGTCTTATGAGAATAGAGGAGGAATATGTATTCTATATATTATCTAAATATATTTTTTGAAGCAAGGGCATCTACTTGGTAATTCACTTTAACAACATGATCAATAACAAATTAGGAAACTTTTGAAAAAATATTCCTAAAAACAATTGACGATGATAAAACCCCAACTAAATTGGTCCTATTTCTGTCTAGATTAAGAATCAATCCAAAATAAAATATTAAAGACTTTAATAAAATATTCATGAATTTTCTAAATAGAATACTTGAAGATTCACAACCTCCAACGAAAGTTATATTAGAATTTTATACCACTGCTCTCCTATATTCAATTGTTATTTTTGTTAAAAGAGCAGCCAAAACCACATTGGATGAAACCATTCAAGAAACTTTAGAAGTAGAGATGCATATGATGAGAATATCCAAAAAAAATCCCATTGAAGAAAGAATAACCTTGCCTCCCACTCGAAGAGTCATGTTTAAAGAAGAAAAGAAGGAGAAAGAGACTCTATATCTTGAAATCTTACACAAATTAGTCAAAATTATGGCTAATGATATCATTGACATAAAAAAAGCGTAGAATAAAAATCCATGTCTAAACGACCTTGGAAACCTTTTTTCAAAATAAATAACTTTCCACCTACAAGTAATCAAATTTATGTTGTTGATGAAGAAGAAGAAGAAGAAGAAGAAGAAATAGAACATGATAAGGAATATGTTGGAACTTCTGAAGTAAACCTCACTTGGGGCATTGTAGATGGTGTTATTGATGATGAAGAAGACATTCCAGTTAAGAAGAAAATGAAATCCAAACCAAAAGTAAAGGCCCTTGTTGAGTACATTTTTATGCTTCCTTTTTGCTCTATAAACCACACTTTTGCCTCTATATCCATCCATTTTGCCTTCATTTCATTCCATATTTTCCATAAAACAGCTTATGCAAGGTATATTTATCATTCTTTGGCTTAAGAATTGAGTTTTCTAAATTTTGGCATTAAAATTGAAAATTTATCAGAAATTACAGGATTTGACTAAATCCCATAATTGCTCCTAGGTTCGTGTATTTTCAAGACACCTGGGAGAAATCTAAGACTTGGGTCATGATCCATGATGTACAAGGATGGATAATGAGCTATCATATTCGATATTTGAACCTTCCAGATGTTCGGTCAACGCTGGTCAAACAGGGCCACTTCAGCAGAAAATACCATGTTTTAGCCTTAAATCATGGACAGTTTTGGATTTTCGTGGGATTTGTCCATATATTATGGATATAAAGGAGGCAATCTACCTTTCTAGTATATATTATGGATCTGATCATTATATTTAGGAGATCTATTATCATTTTTAGTTTTGAAACTCTTGTATAAATACTCTTAAGCATAGACTAGTAAGACAACCTTGAATGTGAATGAAGAAACTTTGGAATTTGCACTCTTGAGATTAGTTCTGCATTTTGTTCCTGATAATGCCTATGATATGATGATTTCAATGTTGTTGGAGCTCTTTCTTAGTTGATACAACTCAAGTGTACCAGTGAAGCATTGGAGGGCCCCCTTTGCCAAACTAGTACACTCTTTCTTTATGTTCTTTTCAAGTAATCTTTGATACATGTTTTAGATTAGATCTTGTTGTAGATTATTTTTATTCATATCTTGTTGTAGTTAGATGAATTCCATAGCTAATTCATACGCTTAATGTTTTAAAGCCTTACTCATATTGTGAATGATTTCTTGAATAAGAATTCAATGTGTGGTTTGCCTTCAAGCATTAAGATAGTCATGAATGTTTTTTGAGTTATTTATGTTTTTAGTACTTTTGATTTAACTTTATGATAGTTGCTAATGAATAAATGAAAGAAGACAATGAATGCATCTCTTGAATAAGAGTTTTGTCCTTCTAGCATTTGATAAGTCTTAGAACTAGTTCGAACATCTCTTGAATGCTTACTATTGATACTCTTTAGGAAAACAATTGTTGATCACTGTTATAAGATCTATGAATAGGACTTTTGAACAAAATCTTAGCATCTCTTCCATATTCATCCCTTAGAATAGGTTTTGGTTTATCTCCATTAAAGATTAAAAGCTATCTCTAAATCCATATACATTGGATGTGCCTCTAAGTCTTACAAACACCGGATTGACAATCATTTGTACTCTAATTTACATCAGTAGATTGGAGCCTAACATTTTGGCACCGTTGTCGGGGAGGCATATTTAGAGATAAAAAAAAACACATATATTCATAAAATAAAATAAACACAACATAGAATTAATTTTAAGTTATGTTTCTTTATGTCTAAACTTAGGGATGATAAAGACAGAATTTTAAAACAAAACCCCCCCAAAACTAATCAACCAGAATCTGTAGGAGAAGGAACATCTACAACTGAAAAACACGAATCTACTACACCAACTGCTGGAAAAATCACTTTGGAAGAATTAGAGGAAAAACAACATTCAGGACAAAGATTAACTCTCATAGAAAGACAAGTTCTATTAGCTCATGAAGTAAAGAAGAAACAAATACAATCAGAAATATCTTCTGTAGGAAAGAAAAAAGAAAAGAAAACTATTTTTGAACAAATAGGACAACCTCTTTTTCCAACAGAAATATCTGACTGTACAACAGAAAACTTCTTTGCAATGTTAGAATCTCATAGACAAGAAAGGGAGAGAATGGAAAGGAAATTAGAAAGGAAAAGAAATGAATAAAGAGGAAGGAAATAATGAGAGGATAGAGAATCACATCGAGAAGAGACATGAGGAGGAGGAAATGATGAAGAGGAGGAAGAAGAACATGCTACATTTGCATTTCCTATAGTTGATACACCAACTCTTTTAGGAGATGACATAAAAATGAAGAATATTCCTCCCTCTGTTCTTCCAAATTTCTTTGTCTTGTCTACTGAAGACCCTGATGCTTTCATGTTTGAATTTGACATCGTTTGTCGAACATATGGATATACCAATGATGCTCAAAAACTTCGTTTATTTTCTGCAACTTTGAAAGGATATGCATTAAAATGGTTCATGGGGTTGGGAGAAGCAACCATAGTATACTGGGATGACATGAAAAAGAAATTTCTTACAAAATATCATCCCTATTGTAAGTCCAAAGACTCTAAAGAATATATCTTTAAAATGTCTCAAAGTGAAGACGAAATCTTAGAATAATATCTAGAAAAAATTCTCTATAAAATGCACAAATCTAAGCAATCTAATCTTCCTTTAGATGTCATTCGTACTATCTTTTTGAAGGGAATTTCAGATGAAAATTTGCAGGCTCTTAATTTAATGGGGGCAGGGGATATTTCTCACCTTCCTTTCCCAAAAAATTTTGAATTATGTAAGAAATATTCAAGGGGAAAAGCTAAAAGAGGATGAGGACAAAGAGATACTGTAACAAAGTCAACTAAATCAATTTCCAATGGTGTTACTAAATCAGAATTAGGGAATCTGTTTGAGAGCTTTAAAACTAATATTATGAACACATTTGGTTCACAAATTGACACATTGAAAGCTAAAAAGAATCAAGAGGAACAAGATCAAGTATTAGCCATCTATTGTCCTAAATGTAGAAAAAAACATGCACCGAGAGAATGTCCTTTAGACAAAATTCAAGTCTGTGGATTATGTATAGATAACCATGCCACTGATGATTGTTCAAGGTTAAAATAACTACAAGCTACTCACATAGAAGAAGGACAAGGAATGAAATCTCTTTATTACTTAGCACCAAGGAAGCCTTGGTAGCCACGTTTCACAGGCATGTCTCAAAATTTTGCTCTGCAATTCTCTCAACAATTTCCTTAGAATTTTCAAAATCCTATTCAAAATTCATGGAATGCACCCATGCCTTGGAAAAATTGGCCTCCTCAGTAGAGCCAAAACCAACCTCCTCAAGGTTGGCGAGGGTATGCTCAAGGAAATCATCCATACCAACATCCATACCAATAGCTATACCAACAGCCATACCAACAGCCATATCAATAGCCATACCAACCTTTTCCTTATCAACAGTTCCAACAAAATCAACCACAAAATTCATATTTTCAGTCATCACAACCTGCACCACAACAAATCCATCTACCATCTAACCAACCTATACCCAGACCAACTCAATTACCTTCCCAACCAATCTCCAATCCTAATAATAAAGTGGAAAAACCCATGTATAACATTGAAGAAGGACCATCATACTCAATCCTCCCTCTTCAAAATATCCACTTAAGGTCTGGGAAAGTTCTACCAAAGGATTCTCCTGTAATCATAGAAAAACAAATTTAAAAAGAGGAGATTCCTAGCATAGAAAAGATACCAATAGACAATCAAATCCAAAAGGGTAAAACATTAAATATCCAAACACCTCCTTTTCTAGAAAGGTTGGTTAAAGAGAAATTACCAATCTCTCTTCCTGAGTTTGATGTCTTAGATGAATTAAGAAAAGTCTGTGTGAAAATTCCTTTATTACAAGCTATTAAGGATATCCCAATCTATACAGAGGAAATTAAGGAATTATGTTCAAAGAAAATTAACAAAATAAGGAAAGATCCACCAACAATTCATGTAATTGGAAATCTAGTAGGACTAATGTCAAATACCATTTCAATCAAAAAATATGTTGAACCAGGAATTCCAATGGTAACCATAACAATCAACAATTTTTCAATCTCTAAAACATTAATTGACTTAGGAGCAGTTATCAATGTGATGACATTAGAGACAATGACACATTTGAATCTACAAAATCTTCAACCAACCACTACGGTCTTAGAATTAGATGATAGATCTAAAGTAGTTCCTGAAGGTATACTTGAATATATCACAGTTTCTTTAGATTCTTGGGAGTATCCAGTAGATTTTCTGGTCCTTCAACCAAAATCTAATCTAGGAGGCCATCCATTGATCCTTGGAATACCTTGGTTGGCCACAGTAGATGCTTTCATCGGTTGTAGAACAGGGAATATGATGATCTCACATGGAACTGAAAGGAAACAAATCACACTTTTTCCTCCTTCTCAAAAACCTTCTGTAATAGATCAATTACCTTGGCTTGATGAAACAAAGCAACAAGAAGAAGAAGTAATTCAACCTATATTAAGTATTAATCAAGCCTTTGATTTTAGGGAGGAAAACAATGAAGATCTATTAGACTATTTCATTTCTGAACCAGATATCTCAGAAGAATTAAGAGACACAAAATACATTGTTGCAGATGAGATCTTAGGACAAATTTTTCAAGAAAATTGAACAATTCATTCTTTAGAGTCATCATTTAATGACATTTTTCCAGTTATCTCTATGGAAAATACTCAAAGCAAGATAATTGAAATTAGTCCTGGGAAATACTTGAATATTGGCACAAATTTTGAACCATCCCAGGAAGAACAATTAATTGCACTATTGAAGAAATATCATAAAGCATTTGCTTGGGAATATACTGATATGCAGGGGATTCATCTTGAAACATGCACTCATCATATCTACACATATGATAACATAAGACCACTCAGACAACCACAACGAAGAATGAATCCAATATTGAAAGAGGTAGTCAAAGAAGAATTACAAAAATTAATAAAGGTAGGATTCATCTACCCTATCTCTTACAGTCAATGGGTTTCTCCATTAGTTGTTGTACCTAAGAAAAATGGAAAATGGAGAATTTTTGTAGACTATAGAGAATTAAACAAAGAAACACTTAGAGATCATTTTCCATTACCATTCATAGATCAAGTCTTGGATTCACTAGCTGGGAAAAAATATTTTTCCTTCCTAGATGGATTTAGTGGCTATAACCAAATCAATATAGCATTAGAGGATCAGGAAAAAACTACTTTTACATGCCCTTGGGGTACATATGCTTATAAGGTATTACCTTTTGGTTTATGTAATGCTCCAACTACTTTTCAAAGAGCAGTTCTGGCCATTTTTGTTGATTTAGTACATGAATGTGTAGAGGTATATATGGATGATTTCTTTGTGCATGGTGATTCTTTTGACAAATCCTTGAAAAACTTGGAAAAAGTCCTAATAAGATGCATAGAAACAAATTTGTCTCTTAGCAATGAATTTTTTTTTATGATGTTAACTGAAGGAGTAGTATTAGGTCATCATATTTCATCATCGGGAATAATAGTGGATCCTGCAAAAATACAAATCATTGTAAATCTACCGGAACCAATCAACCAAAAAGATGTGAGAAGTTTTCTTGGATATGCAAGCTATTACCGAAGATTCATTGAAAATTTTAGTAAAATAGCTTTACCATTATTCAAATTACTTGCAAAAGATATACATTTTCATTGAAATACTAATTGTCAAAATGCCTTTCAGAAGCTCAAAGGCAAGCTATCAAAAACACCTATATTAAGAGGGACCAGAGGAAGATATCAATTCAATTCAGTAGAGGGACCTGAGAAAGTATCCATTCCATTCAGCAGAGGGACCTGAGGAAGATATCCATTCCAGTCAGCAGAGGGACCTAAGGAAAATATCAATTCCATTCAGCAGAGGGACCTGAGAAAGAATCAATTCCATTCAGCAGAGGGACCTAAGGAAGATATCAATTCAATTCAGAAGAGGGACCTGAGGAAGATATCAATTCAATTCAGCAGAGGGACCTGAGAAAGTATCCATTCCATTCAGCAGAGGGACCTGAGGAAGATATCCATTCCATTCAGCAGAGGGACCTGAGGAAAATATCAATTCCATTCAACAGAGGTACCTGAGAAAGTATCCATTCCATTCAGCAGAGGAACCTGAGGAAGATATCAATTCCATTCAGCAAGAGACCTGAGAAGAATATCAATTCCAATTAGCAGAGGGACTTGAGATACTAAGAAAAATAAATACAAGAGGAAATTGAAGACTTACAACAACATTCCATCTAGCTTCAGTCAAGCAAAACACAATGAGCAAACAAGTTAGTATATATTTTCCTTTTTAATGCTTTAAATTTGAGAAATTCTTCCTAAGCTAAGCAATGATAAATATCCTATATTTCCTTTCCCCTACATCATATTTTCATCACTCCATTTTCATCCTCAAAAGCATTAAAAATGGTACTTAAAGGAACCAATTTTGGTTTCCAAAGGAGTTATAAGGAAGGATCGGGTTTCAAATACAAAAACATTGTTTATTTTGAGTTATCAAATGCTCTGTTTCTGAAGACATAAGTTGCATACATAGACTGAAGTATTGTTGCATAGATTAAAGGTGGTTTGCATATACATTTAAAAAGGGGTCATAAGAAGAAGGATTCATGCTTGATGAAGAGGTTGGAAATGAATTAGGGAGTTATAAGTCAAGTGAACACATTTTAAAAGAAAAAAAAACATTTCTTATGATGATTGCAACTAGGAGAGAAGTACAAAGGTACAAATATAGCAGCACCTTTAGCTATGATCGCTGTACAATCCATTTTTTAATGATAAAGACCCTTGCTTAAAGTCTCCTCCAACGTTTTTCCTCCATAAAAGAAAAAACGACTCAAACGATTTTCATATTGGTTGTGTCTCACTTGCATGCTCTCTAGACTCGAACCGCCGACGCACCCCTACATACACTTACCTCCATTTCAAAATTGCACGCTCTGTTTCACCATGCCAGCACCATCCCAAATCCCTATGCTCTAGCACATTGTTCCCTCCTACGCATTCCTATCCCGAAATTCTCTGATAAAAAACGAATTGTATGTTGACAATTTCACTGTCAACATACAACATTTTCGTTCTGTGGAAGAAAACCCGGAGGTTGAAGGAGATACGTGGTGAGTAAAGGCAGAGAACGTATCCAAATAGGATTCAGCCATTGAAGGTAAGTTCGAACTCAATAATTTGAACAACCAAGTGTAAATTCAACGTCCTGTGGTACATTTTTAAAACAAGACAGTTCATTTCTAGCAGAGGTCGATTGAAAGAGGGGAAATTGAGCCAAAATTCAACAAGAAGCCTGAGAATTTTTCAAAATTACCAGGTATGCCCTTGCATAAATTTTTTTTTATGAACAGAGAATAGCTTAGGAATTAAAAAAATATGAGATTTCCTTTGCTTATTGAACATAAAATCTTATTGAAGACCATGCACAGAATTAACAGAGTCTGAAAGTTTAAGAAATTTTGGTCAAAAGAATTGCAGGGTTGAAGCTTTTAGACCTCCTTTCTATAAACAGTGGAAATATTTTAGGTCTTTCTCTTAAAACTTGGAAGTATGGTATCTAGATATGAACCAGGGAAGCTTGTTACATCAGAAATTCACAGGGATTGTATACAAATTTTGGAGCAAAAACAGTGGATAGGTTTCTTTGAGAAATTTGATGGATCTTGTGAAGAAGTTGCTTTAGAATTTTCTCACTCATTTGATGGGGAAAGGGCTATTGTTGTAAACCTTACCATTAGGATCACTAAAGACAGCATTGCACATGTCACTGGACTTCCTCAAATAGGAGAGAGATATTTCAAAACCAAGCATTTCAAAGATAAATCATGGGCACCTTTTATTTCCAGGTCAAGGGTAGTAGTAGTAAATTGGAAGAAGGGAATTCCAAGGAGTTGGTTGATTCCTCCTTGGGATGAATTAGCATACCTCATATAGAAATTTATAACTTGTGAGGGAAGGTTTAACATCATCTACCTATATCACATTAAACTGCTACAACACTTAAAAGGTGATTGTGAAATCAATATGCCTTATTTTCTATTACAAAGCCTTTATAAGATGGCTAAGGCTGTCCAGAAACAAGGAAGGAACACAAAAAAGAGTTTATATCACTGTGGTTTTATTAAAATGATCATTATATATGAACTACAGAAGAAAATTTTGACTTGGCAACAGTTTATCATTAAAAATGGTTTTGAAACAATAAAGGAGGAAGAAGAAGAGGAACAAATTTTAGTTGTGACTGATGATGAGGAAGAAGTACAGAACCCCAAGGCAACAAGCTCAAAACCGCCTATGGGGAGGAGAAGAACAAGAAGCAAGGTGATTAAAGAAAAAGAATTTGAGGAAAAAGACAAGATTTTTACCACATATGAAAGGAAATCAAGAAAACGCCAACAAGTTCAAAAGGACCAAATACAAGAAAATGATGATGAAGCACAACAAGCACAGTATGCACATATTCAGACTCTAGAGGCACAATCATTGGAAAATGATGATTTTGAAGAACAGGAAACTTCCACATATGAACAAATGAGAGAAGGTGTGGAACAATTAATTAAATACATGAAAGAAGAAACTCAAATGGAAGAAGTGGCTGGTGGATCCATATCTGAACTTGATAGGAAAAATAAGAAAATAAGGAAATTGAAGTCTTAGAAAGATACATAAAAACAGAGAATGAAATGCTAAGAACTCAAAGCCATAAAACTCAGGAGGAGAATGAAACTTTGAAGAAGAAGAACAAGAAGCTTCAAAAACTGAACAAGTTAATTTCCAAACAAGCTTATAAGTGGTTCCAACAGAAAAAGGCATATAAAGAGAAATATCAAAGAATGAAAGAACTTCATACAACTCAGGTGAATTTGGAAACATTATTGCAGGTAGAAGAGGTGGAAGAAGATCAATGACAGAGGTTCAGGGACATTTTTGTGCATGAGGACATGCAAGGACTTCCTCTTGGGGGAGATGTTGAGTACATTTTTATGCTTCCTTTTTGCTCTATAAACCACACTTTTGCCTCTATATCCATCCATTTTTCCTTCATTTCATTCCATATTTTACATAAAACAACTTATGCAAGGTATATTTATCATTCTTTGGCTTAATAATTGAGTTTTCTAAATTTTGGCATTAAAATTTAAAATTTATGAGAAATTACAGGATTTGACTAAATCCCGTAATTGCTCCTAGGTTCGTGTACTTGCAGGACACCTGGGAGAAATATAAGACTTGGGTCGTGATCCTTGATGTACAAGGATGAATAATGAGCTATCATCTTCGATATTTGAGCCTTCCAAATGTCCGGTCAACGCTGGTCAAATAGGGCCACTTCAGTATAAAATACCCTGTTTTAGCCTTAAATCATGGACAGTTTTGGATTTTCATCGGATTTGGCCATATATTATGGATATGAAGGAGGCATTCGACCTTCCTAGGATATATTATGGATCTGATCATGATATTTAGAAGATTTATTAGCATTTTTAGTTTTGAAACTCTTGTATAAATACTCTTAAGCATAGACTAGTAAGACAACCTTGAATGTGAATGAAGAAACTTTGGAATTTTCACTCTTGAAATTAGTTCTGCATTTTTTTCCTGATAATTCCTATGATATGATGATGTGAATGCTTCTGGAGATCTTTCTTAGCTGAGACAACTCAAGTGTACCAGTGAAGCATTGGAGGGCCCCCTTTGTCAAACTAGTACACTCTTTCTTTATGTTCTTTTCAATTAATCTTTGATACATGTTTTAGATTAGATCTTGTTGTAGATGAGTTTTATTCATATCTTGTTGTAGTTAGATGAACTCCATAGATAAGTCATATTATTAATGTTTTAAATCCTTACTCATATTGTGAATGATTTCTTGAATAAGAATTCAATGTGTGGTTTGCCTTCAAGCATTAAGATAGTCATGAATGCTTTTTGAGTTATTTACGCTTTCAGTACTTTTGATTTAATTTGATGATAGTTTCTAATGAATGAATGAAAGAAGACAATGAATGCATCTCTTGAATAAGATTTTTGTCCTTCTAGCATTTGATAAGTCTTAGAACTAGTTCGAACATCTCTTGAATGCTTACTATTGATACTCTTTAGGAAAACAATTGTTGATCACTGTTATGAGATCTATGAATAGGACTTTTGAACAGAAGCTTAGAATATCTTCCATATTCATCCCTTAGAATAGGTTTTAGTTTATCTTCATTAAAGATTAAAAGCTATCTCTAAATCCATATACTTTGGATGTGCCTCTAAGTCTTACAAACACTGGATTGACAATCATTTGTACCCTAATTTACATCAATAGATTGGAGCCTAACAACCCTCCTTCCAGTTCTTTAACACCATCCCCTATCATAGTGCCTAATAAAATTGTTCCCCAAGACAAAAAAATCACCAATGCTTTATTGATTTCTGATCAATTAGAATATGATGTGGTGGGGGAAATAAAGAGAACTATAAAAAATATTTCTTTATACGAGTTAAAAAAACTAAAAAAATATTTACTTGGTTCTTTAGATAATAACAATGTTGAAAAACAAACGACTATAGCTTCAAGTAAAGACAAAGAAAAATTTGTTCAAAATTCCTCTTCAAACAAGAATAAGAAAGTCAACGCCAATGATGTTCTGATAGGAGATAAATATAACTCACACACTCCACCCTTTATATAAACATTTGAAATCTTCAACAAAAACGTTCACAATTTCTTGGTAGACTCCATAGTATCATCAAACATAATGCCATATTCAGTTTGCAAGAAAATTAATTCTCAACCACATAAATATACCATACAAATTATGCAACTTGATAGAATAAGAGTCAAATTTTTTAGGTGAAATAAAAGATGCTTTTATTATATTATGTTCTAACCCTAAGGTTCACCAAACTATAAACATCATTGTGGCTAACATTCTGAAGCATACAATTTTCTTCTTAGCAGAGATTAGTCGAAAAAACTTCATGGATATTTTGCTATACACTGTTCACGTCTATGGTTACCATATAATGGTAAACATAATCAAATTAGAGTTGATCATAAAAAACACATAAAATTTATTGTAACTGATATTGATGGTGATAACATGGCCGGATACGAAGCATTAATTCAAGGTTTTAAAAAGGCTATAGATTTGAATGTGAAAATTTTAAAAGTTTTTGGCAATTCAAAAATAGTTGTCAAACAAGTACGAAATACTATCCATTGTGTTTCAAATCATTTAAAGAATTACCAATAATTTTTATTGGATCCATTGCCACATTTTACTACTTTTGAAATAAGATATATATCTAGAGATTTGAATTCAGATGCAAACATTCTTTCTAATTTAGCCCCAAAAGCAATTCCATCTAAAGAATTTGCACATGGCATAGTTTCAATTGAGTTGTCGTTTAGGCAATTCATGCTTGATAACATAACGAATTGGAGAGTTTTTAACGATGATGATCATATAATAAATTTTCTTACACAAGAAGACACATTTGAATATTTATTCATTGACAAAAATAAACATGATTCAGAGATCAATTCTCCCTTTGTTGGATTGCAAGAGTAAAAATGAAAACATCATTCCAAAATCAATAGTTAAACTTGAATATTTTTAAGATCTTCATGATAGGTTTAAAACAAGAATTGTTGAACAAGAAATTTTGTGAAGTTTTGGGATCTGTGCCATAATGAGTCCAAGAATAAAAGACAGATAGAAGAGGGAACAAAGTGCACAACGAGAGCAAACTTTAAGGAGTCAAAGAACGCGATAGGAGGAATCACGATGGAGCGGTGCGCAAAAGGTGGAAAGTAGTTAGTATTTTAGGACATTTTTTCCACTTTGTAATGGGCTTAGCCCTATTTTGATGTATAAATATGTAATGGGTTTTTGGGTAAAATAAAAGAAAGGGGTTTCAAGGGTTCGAAGGATGAGAAGTTCTTAGTGATTTTTGGGGCAAGTTAATTTGAGTTTTGGAGAAGTTATGAGGTATGACTAAGGAGTGAGGCTCGCACAACAGCAAAATGGCTAGGTAGGTCTGGGTAATGTTACTATTGCATATTTTGTAGCTCAATGCATAGTTGTAAGAATATTCTAAATGATGAATATAAGAAGCCAACTGTTGTGGACATAGCCCAATATGGATGAACCATTTTAAACCCTTGTGTTGTGATGTGTTGCTTTTGCATGTTATGATGTTTATTGTTACTATGCTATGATGATAATTGTTTGAGTATGTTGAATGGATTATTCATATATGTTGCTAGAATGTTGTGCATTGAAGTAACTGGTAATTGAATGTATGTCAAGTAAAGTAATTCCACACACATAGTATGTCGCGTGATAATTAACCGTTAAGTAATGAATACTGCACACATGAGTAGATGGTTAGTAGAGACATGTTGAATGCATCACTTCCCCTCATCCTTGAAAAACCTTGGTTCTTCTAGCCCCTCTAGATGCCTTAGGTGAGACTTCACTTGCTTACATTTGATGTCGAAAGTGTCGGTGTCTAATGGATTTGTTGGTCTATTGATGATTAGCCTCGGGTCTTCCCACTGCGCGCCAAAAAATGGTTCCATTTCCGGGACCAAGATATGTATTTGAGGGGGACATTTTGGAGGCCGAATAAGAAAGAGATCGTAGAATGGATAGAGAGGAAGCATCGATAATTTTCCATAGAGCATAATAGGAACTCATGGATTAGTGACGAACAGCGGTTGCAAAGGTATGTGTTCACATATCTTCATGAAATCTTCTTTGGTGAATTTTCATTAATTTTGATTAAATGGTTATAAAGGATAGTGGAGAGTGTTGGGAGATATCGTGTTGAAGCCTTGAGAAACTAGACTCCTGCATTGATCAGACAATTAAATACAGTAAGTAACAAAGTTTCTCGTGCAGTTGATTTTTGGTTGAAAATTATACTGGGGGATTACATTATAAAGTTTGGAATAGATTGTACCCAACTGTATAGTGTCGTAGAGAGGGAATTTTTCAAGGTTTTTCACAGGAGATATTTGAGTGCATTGTCTACCTAGAAAAATATGTTGTTGTGCGATAAGAATGTCATGGAGATGGAATCTGATTGTTAGGCGTCTTCATGCACATAGGGGAAATGGGGGATGATCAAAGGATGGTTTGAGAGTGGAAAGGATGAATAAGGAATAGATCAACTGAGGATTCCAAGAGAGGAAGACATTGACTTAGATAGAGATATTGGAGTATTAGGCTATAGGAAAAGGTTTAGGTATAGTAAGAAAGAGACTATGGCTGAGAGAGAAGAGTAGCACAAAGTGTTTGAGAAGAGAGACCCTTGCGTATAACTATAGACCGCACCATACATAGAAAGGAAAGATAAAGAAAAGGATCCTCGGTACAATCTAGCATAAGAAGGAATTCCATCTTAGATCTGAATTTGTGTTGAACTCACGACCCTATGTGTGTCACCTAGATTTGAAGTAGAAACCAAAACTTTGTCAAGAAAAATTGTAGTTAGTGGAGGAAGTCAGAACAGTAGTCAGAATAACGGAAGTAGTGCAATGAACAAGAGTCAATCAGCATCACCGAAGGTAATTACTACATAGAATACAATGGTAGGAATATATCATACATTAATAATTATTGAATCCAAGGGAGTGGGGTTGGAAGACCCTGAGCAACATCTATTTGTATGCGACATGATATGGACTGTGAAGAATGCTCAGGACGAGGCAAAGAAGATTGTGTAGTTAGCCACGATGTTTAGAGGTCGCACACGGTTATGGTACATGAATTACTAAATGACTATACCGATGGGACAATCAAGGATTTTAGCAGAGATTGGACAAGATTTGTTAAAGGAATTTCAAAAGATGAAATCAGAGTCGGAGTATATCACAAAGTTGAAATAAATCAAGCAAGTACAGAATGAGACAGTTTGGGATTATGATCATAGATTTAAAGGTGTGATGGGTATATTAACATTTCAGATTCCTGATGAACAACATTGAGAATGGTTTATTGCAGGTCTTTTGTCTCACATTCATTATCCGTTGACACAACAAAAGATGATGTCACATCCCAAAGCATTAGAAATTGCGATGAAGTTAAAAGAATATCCTATAGAATATGGCACATGTATAGTCACAGTTAGTTGCGCTCATGATTTAGTTGTCGGAGATAATGAAAGAAAATGAAAAGTTTAAACAAGTTTCATGTATTACATGTAAGACAAAAGGCCATCGTAAAGATGAATTCCCAACATTTTTGTAGTATATGGCCACAGGAGAACCGAACCCATTGGAAAGAGTAGTGCGGTATTGTGAAATATGTAAGACATGGGGACATCATCCGACTACTTCTCCATTATTGTAGAAGTACTAAACTATTCCAAAGAACCTGCTCTGTAACTTTTTCAAGTCTTTAGGACACAATGAAAATAATTTTCATTCATTAAACTTAATGAGAGAGCACACTTCATATGCATAGATAATGCAAGAAGAAAATGTTGTAGCCGAAGGAGGAGTTCCATAGTACAATAATTTGAGAGGTTTTAACTAGGGTGTATGACGAGGATTTGACAGAGTTTGATAACATAGGGTATTTGGTAGAGGGGGAAGAGGACCGATATTTTTTGTTAATTGCAATCAACCAGGACATGTAGCAAGAGACTACATGAATCCTTGCACAACGTTCATGTATTGCAGAGAATTAGACCATGTGACATAACAATTTCCTCAATTGATTGTGAAATGGAAGGAAAGAGGGAATTAGAACCATAATCAGAACCAAAACTAGAACCTACATATTATAGTAGTTAAGGAGCGTGAAGATCATCCCAGAGTAGAATTCATCACATCTAGTGGAATGAGAACTAGAGAGGATGCAATGGAAAAGGAAATGGAGTCAAGAAATGGATAAGGAAAGTAGTTGATCCCATGCAAACAATAGATCCACAGAAAGAGAAAGAGACATATCTGCAAGCCATAAAGGAGATACTAGGACCAGAATGGGTAGCATATACGTCAAAGACACCACCAGTATATGATATGTCACCAGTCTATGATCGCGCTATTCTAGAAAGGTCAGTCAAAAATATAAACACTTTGAAATATTTTCTAAAGAGTTGTTTAGAGTTGATGAAGGACAAAACACCATTAAATGCATTGCGTGGAATAATCGATCAATGCACCCAAGACAAAGAAGTACCTACGACACATAGAGAAGTGAACCAAGTATTGCACAAGAAGAGGAAAAACAGAGAATTATGATTAATTGCATGGATAAGAGAGTATGATATGGATAATGTCATATTGGACTTAGGATCAGATGTAAATGTTCTCCAGAGACAGTGTGGGAAATGATGGGAAAACTGAAGTTAGTTTGGTCAAATTTTCAGTTGAGATTGGAAAACCAACATAATATAATATTGCTCAAGGGACTGGTAAGAGTACCTATTAATATATATATGGAGTGCACAACATAGTCGACTTTGAGGTCATTGATATCATGGATAACAATCAATTGTATCTACCATTTCTCTGACTGTACTAGGCCTTTGAAAACCAGACGATTATTAACTTGAAGAAGAGATAAATTATTTTTGAAGGAGGAGGCATAAATGTTACTGCACCCTTAGATCCCACAGAAGTAAGAAGGTATGTGGATCCCACAAGAAAATAAATTAATAAACTATATAATATGACTGTGTGCATGGATGATTACATCAATCCTACAATAGATGGTGCACTTAGTTGGAGAAGGATTATCTCTTTTGCATCAAATTCAAAGGAAGGACTTGAACATAGACAACATCGATTGCATGAATTATTGACCAGAATATGTGCTCACATTACCCACTCTTTGTGTTGGATTGGAAAAAAGGTACATGATACATCAAGGTTCAAGGGATTAACTGCAGTAAGTTCCTTTGTAAAATAATTTGAGTTGCAAATACCCAAATAGAAAATATTATCGACATTACATGTTGCACTGAGAGCAACCCCAACGAGATCGTGGGCTACACATAAGGAAGGAATAAAGGATTGGAAACATTGTAGAAGGCTAATTCAGATCATATTTGGAACATAAGAAGTTACACACAAATATATAGGGATTAGAAATCTGAAATATCATTTTGTGTAGTGCATGACAACTTGGAGATAGGTGCCAAAGTAGGAATGGATCCACATGTTCATGCATACACTTGAGAATTCCCAAGAAATGTTATCTAGAACTACAAGTGTGCATAGGGATAGAATATTGGGAAGAGCTCACCATAATTTTAAGGTAAATTTTAGTTTAGAATCTAAGTAACCCTTAGTAGATGCATCTTTGAAAGTCATTAGAAGTAACATTTTTATGGAAGAATACCAGATAGAAATGTTACCTGTGTGTAGTGCACACAAAGAATTTACGACAGTCCACGAAATATTGGAATGTCACAATGTTACTGAAGAACATCAAGAGGAAGAAGACCTAAGAAATGTGAAAGTACTAGAGACTGAAGGGGAGTGTGACGTAGTAGGTCCAAAACTCGAATCCGATGCATATCCAAATCCATTAAGAGTGTGAAAAGTGAGTATTTTCATGTAAGAGAAACCTAAGTTCGTGAATATTGGTGACTATTGGAACAATGAGATTGTTGAAAATATTGCAGACCTACTATGTGAGCATCAATATCTCTTTCCAACAACCTTTTCAGAGATGAAGGGAATAGTTGGGGAACTAGGAAAGATGAAGATCCCATTAAATCCATATGTTAATCTAGTCAAACATAGACCTTACATATTGAATCCAAAGTACAAAGAAAAAGTGAAAGAACATCTTGAAAGAATGATAGAAGTTGGTATCATTGATCCTATCGCACAGTCCAAATGGATAAGTCCAATGGTGGTTCTAGATAAGAAAATAGGGGGTATTAGAATTTGTGTCAACGTAAGGAAATTGAATGATGTCTATTTACACGACCCATTTTCGACCCCCTTTATAGACGAAGTGTTATAAAATGTAGGAGGGAAGGAGGCCTACTCATTCACTGATGTATTTTTAGGATACCATCAGGTTAAGATTGCGCTAGAAGACAGACATAAGATGACCTTTGAGACAGAATGGGGAAGCTACCAGTATACAATGATGTAATTTGGGTTAAAGAATTCACCTTCTTTTTTCTCTAGAGTAGTTGTTTCATCATTTAACAAGTTTATTCATAATTTTGTTGAAGTGTACTTAGATTATTGGGATATGTTTAGTCTATTTAAATATCACATAGAAAGTCTACGATTGATTCTCGATAAATGTAGACAATATCGGATATCATTAAATGTAAAGAAGTGTATTTTCTACGTAATGTTTGGAATTTTGTTCGGTCATGTGGTATGCAAGCAAGGTTTGTTGGTTGATCCTGCCAAGATATCAGTAATTTTTTATTTTCCACCCCCCGAATCAGTAAGACAATTGAGAACAATGTTGGGTCATACAAAATATTACAGGAAATTTATTAAAGGCTATGCACATATTACAACTTTGATGGAAAATTTATTAAAAAAATAAGTTAAGTTTCAGTGGAATAAATATTGTCAGCATAATTTGGATGTATTGAAGAAGAAGTTCGTAATTGCACCCATTCTGGTGTTATCGGATTGGAAGAAAGAGTTTCATGTTCATGTGGATGCATTGTCAATAACACTTGACGCAGTATTAGCCCATCCAGGAGAGGGAGAGTTAGACCACCCAATTTCCTTTGCTTGCAGGAAGTTGCCGACTGCTGAGAAGAATTACACGAATATAGAAATGGAAGGCTTGGAAAGGTTTTATGCCTTGCAAGAAGTTCAGAAACTACTTTTTAGGGTCCGATTTCAAGATGTATACATACCACTCTGCACTCAGATATCTAGTGAACAAGCTAGTGTTGGGGGGGGGAGAATATGTTGATGGTTATTGTTATCCATGAGTATGATTTCAAATTCATTCTAAAGCCAGGGAAACTAAATGCTGGACTAGACCATTTGTCATGAATACTGATAGGAGAAGATGCAGGAAACCTAGACAATAGTTTACCAGATGCTCATTTATTCTTAGTTCAAATGGTAGATGAAAAATTTATAGAAATTTTCCTAATTTTTAGTGCATGAATCACTCCATCCGATATGATAGTAGAACAGAAGAAGAAACTAGTGGTTAAAGTAGTGGATTATCAGTTGATTGCAGGAAATCTATATAATGAAAATCAATAAATAAATAAGGCCACATATTTGAAGATCACTCATACCTTTGTATTTCATTTCTAGATTTCAGATAAGGCATCAATGTTTCCCTCATGACAATGAATAAATTCAATTCCATATTCATTAGGAGAATCATATTTAAAGGGTTTTTATTGCCAAATGATTGCATAATTTAATAGATAATAAAATGAAGGAACTTGATTTTTATCCCTTCAAATTAAATGTTATTAGTTTAATTTTGGATTTTGTGAAGGTGTGTAACCCTATCGTATAGTAAAGGTGAGTATCCCTTGAATATTCCTCAAGTTCCTAGATGGCATAGAACTTGAAAATGATAAGAGTAATGAATGGTATTAATTTAATTTGGGATTTTGAGAATGCGAGTAGCCCTACCTGTCAGTTCCTTGAACAAACTCGGCTAACCACCTGACGCCGACCGAGTGATATTTCACCTCTCAACTCTTGATCCATTGCAATGGATAATCACCAACCTCTTAAAGGATTCCATTACATGTAATCCATGGGCTCTAAAACCATGGCCTCTCAAAATCATGTTCCTGGAACCATGATTTTTTACCTAACAACTTTGACTCTTTCACCGAGTCAAGTTGAACCTAACATTGCCCCCTTTAAACTTGACTTGGGGTTTCCCTTGACCAAATCCTGCCAAACATGCCAAGTGAGTCTGAACTATTCACCTCCAATCCCTATCCCTCTGAAATTTTATAACCATGATATTTGAGAATCCTTCATGCTTCCCCCTATCACTTAGGTCTACTTCTAGAATTTACCTGTAAGTTACTAGGGGTACGCATGCCTAACCAGGTATTATAGACACTTTCTCATTTAAATGGAATAAACATTTTCAACTCCATTATAAAAAAATATTTTTTTCATTGTTTATATTTTGGCACTTATGCCTCGATCCTCTCTCATTTCCATTGCATTGACCTTCATCTCTTGACGCTCGCTTCTTGCATTTGCTGATAAAACCTCACATACTCCTCCAAAATCCCATTCTGTGAATACCCTTGCAACATCTCATTGATGCATTATGTCAAACACTTTTTCTTGCATACTCCAAACTATCGAACTTGGCATACATATCCATAAGAGCACTCTCACTCTTCATGGTCCCTATTACACTCCATGTCTCTGGGGTTTGTGCTTTATATTTTGACTATCATTGTATTCAACATATGATTTCCAAGTTGCACCCTTACGTTGGCCTCTGGGAAATTCCCCTTGTCACTTCGCAGCAAATATCCATCTTTAGTAACATTAAACCTCACATACCACAACTTGGGAGAGACATATACCTTGGACCAAATGTTTTCCAATCTGTTGTTGTGAATTGTAGCCACATCTGAATGCCACACTTATGAAAATGCCTTGTCAGCTTGTGTACCTATTCATATTTCCAACATGAGTTTACCTCTAATCTTACCATCCGATTTATCATTCTCCATCCATCGTGTAAGTTTTAAACTTGTGAAGTCGAGCAATGGATACATATTCTTAAGAAAAACATAAATTAATCAATTGATCATACACATAGTACATAGTGATTTACATTGGAAAACCTTAACCAGGAGAAAATCAGTCTTCCTTGGTGTTGCACCTCTCAACTCTTTGTTGTATTAACTTCACCATTCACAATAAAATATATACAATATTTTAGCGTTTTTCATTATTTTTAGCATTTTTCTAAATTAATCCTCGATTAATGGATTAGGGTTTTGGTAGCTACAAAATACCTAAAATATTGTATATATTGTATTTTGAATGGTGAAATTAATACAATGAATATTTGAGAGGTGCGGAACCAAAAAAGGTTTTTTTTTCTCTGAGTTAAGGGTTTCTTACGTAAATCATTGTGTACTATGTGTATGAGCCATTTATTAATTTTTGTTATTCTTAAGAAATTATATGCATTATTTTTATTCACAGGTTCAATACTTACATGTGGTATCAAAGAACATTTTTCACTTCAGGGGAACGCCTTTGTTGCTAAGGGTTTGACTCGATCTTGATAGATCAAGTTTATCTTGGGTCTGTGATAAACCTAGGTTCAGTGGGAGATTTGCAATGGTGATTTGTGTGTTGAAAGAGAATGGCAAGCAGTTCTAGAATCAAGATTGAGAAGTTCAATGGTCAAAACTTTGAACTATGGAAGCTCAATATGGAGGACCTTATTGTAGACAAAGAAAAATGGATTGTTGTGTATAATATTACACAACCTATTGGTACACAAATTACTAGTACTCAATCTACGAGTATGTCGAAAGAAGATTGGGAGAAGCTGGAAAGAAGAGCAAGGAGTATGTTTCGACTCTTCCTAGAAAATTCAGTGTTACCAAATGTGTTGAGAGAATCTATAGCCAAGGATCTATGAGAAAAGTTGGGGATTTGATATCAGTCAAAGTTCCTAGTAAAAAGGCTATTTCTTTGAAATAAGTTTTATCATATTAGGATGGAATATGGAGATTCCGTGATAGAGCATCTAAATTCCTTCAATAATTTGGTAAGTTAACTTGTCTTTATTAATATTATGATTGCAAAATAAGATAAGTCTATAACTTTGTTATGTTATTTTCCAGACTCATAGGATAATCTGGTTTAGCAATTGGTAGTACCACTCAATTTGTATTGAAGTATGAGGATGTATTTTCATCCTTATTATCAAAAGAGATGATATGGAAAACCATGAATAGTCATACCTAAAATGATTTATTTGTCAGAGGTCATCCCCAAGATAGGAATACAAATAAGTCTTCAGGGGGGAGATCTGAATCTAAAGGTAGATCTAAATCCCCAAGAAAATATTTGAGAATGTTAGAAATGTGGTAAATCTAGGCATTATAAGAAAGATTGTAGGTCTAAGAATGTTGATAAAACAAAGAGATATGATGATGCCTCTTCCATATAGGTGAAAACCTCAACAAAATAAGGACACGATGTTTACTTGGAATCTACAGGTACACATGCAGATCATGATGTATGGTTGATCAACTCATGTGAGTCATTTCATATGACTCTTCACATGGAATGGTTCTCTGAATAATAAAAGTATGATGGTGGTGATGTCTTCCTAGGAGATGACTCAATAGCCAAATTCATGGGACATGGAAGAGTGAAGCTCTTGTTGAAATATGGAAGAATTAGAACTCTTCCTAGAGTTTCGTAGATTCCAAATCTATCAAGGAGCCTAATATTTGTAAGTAAGTTGGATGGTGTAGGTGTGGATAATTTATTAGGAAAGGAAACTTGAAAAATGGTATGAGAAGAAATGGTGTTGATGGGGTGAGTTTAGTGTGGAACTATGTACAAGTTGTTGGGAAGTACTTACACTGATGGGTGTAATAGTTCTATTTTCCTTGAACAAAGAAATAAAGAAGATAGGATCCACACTATCCTTGGAAAGAATATCATGTTGTCGCATCAAAGACTAGAACATATTTGATAAAAGGGCCCTCGAACACTACATGGTAAGGGTATGGTTGAAGGTATGCATAATTGTGTTGATATTATGGTAGATGTGGGAGGTATTTACCTCCACGTGTAAACTTGAAGAGAATAGAATATTTCGAGAAACAAGAAGAAACCCTAATTACTTGGCTAATAACCCTTGAAGACAAGTTATCTCAAGAGGATAACTTGTATTAGGTTATTAGCCTCCAAGAGAATAAGTCGGCTAAAGGAAATATTATATACTAAGTAAATAGGCACCCAGAATGAGAAGTTGGCCCAAGAAGTTTGCCAAATTTAGTATAAATATAGGAGGCCAGTGTTCATTCTGGAAAGCGTTCTCAGAACTGCAGAAGCAACATTTGTGCGCACTACAGTTGGCCAGTTGTGCACAATTTTGGAGGAGAGTTGGTGTTGCAGCTGCTGCAACTAGAAGATTTCGGTTTTGGCTTGGACTATCTCTTGGTTATGGTTTGGACTCTCTGATCAGCTCTTTCTTGGTGCGTTATCCTTGGAGAAATGTGAACCACTCTTTTTTTGGCTATATAGCCTAGGTTTTGCTTCCAGAATGATTCTCTATCAAGGTTAAGGTGCTCAGGGGTGGCTTTGGCCTATGGTTGGGTGACAATAGTGATATTGTCTATGGTTAAACGAGCACATCCATTAGATTATAACAGGTTATGGGCCCACACCTCCTTCATTCAGTCTAACCAATGGAAGGAAGCATAGCCATAAGTATACTAATCTCATTGAAGAACTACCGCTAGGGTTTCTAGCATGAGCAGTTACCAAAGCACTGTCGCTAGGGTTACTAGTAGGTGCAGTTGCAGAAAACCCTAACCCTCTCGTTGATTCACCTTAAGTGAAGGGATCCACCTAACTTCTGGATAGAGTAGTTTTCCCTAGCCTAGTGCATCTCCTAGTACTCTCAGCAAGAAAAAACATCAAGTTTGAGTTTTTGGTCAAATCTAGGGTTGAACCAGTCAAGACAACCATGACTTACTCTATGAAGTCAAAAAACAAGTTAGATGGGGCTTCTAAATTTAGAGTGTGGAATAAAAGGATTGACCTCATCCTTTCCAAGATTAAAGTGTTGGATATCGTGAAAGGAAAGATCGTGGAACCAAAGTTTGAAGAAGGAAAAGAGAAGGAACTGCAGAATGTTGTGGTTATGGAGAAGTTCAAGGAAAGTGACATAAATGCCATGAGTATCATAGTGGACTCTATAAAAGACCACTTGATACCCTGCATCTCCCATATTTAATCATCTAAGAATATGTATGATTCCCTAACAAACCTCTTCTCAGTCAGAAACATTGGACAAGTAATGAGTGTGAAGAATGAGCTCTGTGACATGAATATGAATGACTATGAAAACATAACATCATACTTTGTGAGGATATATTAGTTAAGAGATCAACTACAAGCTATTAAAGAGATAATCTCAGAGAAGGAACTGGTAAATATAGTACTCAACGGTCTTCCCAAGACATGGGATGCATTTGCCGCAAGTATAAACACAAGGAAGGAGTATCCTACATTCGAAGAACTTTGGACATGTTGCGCACAAGAAGAATCAAGGATTAGTGCAAAAGATAAACCTCAAAATAAATACGATGATCAAGCCTTCATAGCAAGATTCAATAATTTCAAGAACAAAAGGAAGTTTGGTTAAGGAAGAAGCCAAATCAAGAAAAATATATGTCAGAAATACAATGCTTCAACTGTCGAAAGTATGGTCACTACAAGAATCATTGTCCCGAGCTGAAGAAAAGGAAGGAGATACACAAAGCATTAGTTTACGAAGAAAAGTAACCTTCAAATAAGATTAAGCAGGATGAAATAGACTTCTTCTTCTAAGACACGGTAAACAACACTCTTCATAATTATTGTACATACCATTTTTTTTGTACATATCTTGCATATCTATTTCTTAGAAGATAATATGTTCAAAGAGAAACTATACTTATGGAAGAACATCAAGATAAGGATTGCTACAAGTTGGAAAATACACATGAAAGGATGAAGTACATCAACAACCCCTAGTAACAATTCATGTGGAAGTTATTATCAGAATCAATCTTGAAGAAACCTAGAAGAAGTAAAGACGGAAAGAATTCAGCAATCAAGAGGAAATTGGAAAAAGATTATGACACTTTGCAGAAGGCAATAAGGATGCAGACGAAAGCGTGGACTCTCCTAGATGGAGGGACCCTATTATATTATCAAAATAATAAGATTCATTCATGCATGAAGCAAGGATTAGGAGGGAGCTAATCCTAAATTATATGATCCATTGAAGATGATGAAGTATCTATCCATGGTAGCAACCATGAAAAGAAACACGTGTTCAGTGTGACCTCAGAAAAAGTATTCTTCGAAAAGAAGCCTTAAATTAATCCATGGTTGTCCATCCACATCCATGATCCTATGATGAAATAAATAAGTTGGAATATTCATAGCATGGAATCTATAGAAAAATCCATGAACTCAAAAGAAAAAGAAAAACATGAGGAAGAACATGAAGATTCCAAGAGAGAAAGAAAATACATAACAGCCAGTCATTGTATCGAGAATCACAAGACTATCAACCTAATATGAACTCACTAAAAGTAATCAAGCAGAGCAACTGAAAGTTGTGATGAAGAACAATGTATGGAAGATTTATGAATGAAAGCATTGTGAGATCCAAAACTAGAAGTTCTCTCAAATGGAGGGAGAAGACTATGATGATTGTTTATTCCAAGTAAACCAGACATACCTCTACATGAGCCATTATATCATCCACAATATCCATGGGTTGGAGTTTACATCAAATGAATGCAAAGACTATTCTCCTGAATAATTGAACAAAGAGTGTATGAAGAGAAACCTCAACGATTTGAGGTATACCAGAAAGATACCCTTGTATGCAGATGAAAGAAGACAATTTGGTAGAGAACCTCCAATGCATAGCAGAAGCGTGGTGAAAACTTTCTATATTATATCATAATGGTTACTCAGAACTCCAGAATGATGGATTTCCAATCCATGACAAAGACCTCATGATGACCGAATAAGTGCCACATGGATATGTTCCAGTTTGAGCCTTGCCACAATGTTATGAGCTAGCA
This sequence comes from Picea engelmannii, assembly GCA_009831015.1. Taxonomy (NCBI): domain Eukaryota; kingdom Viridiplantae; phylum Streptophyta; class Pinopsida; order Pinales; family Pinaceae; genus Picea; species Picea engelmannii. The sequence goes on from ML807244.1 coordinate 225,541, forward strand.
AGAAACAAAAGAGTTGAATTCAACTATGATATGTTGTAATGATCAAATTTATATGAATCCTTTACATAAAACTAGTGTTCCAGAAATACTGAAGTACAATGAGATCAAGCATTGCATTCTCCTGATGAAGTCCAGAAAAGAGAAGTGGTTCTCCAATATATATATCTCCACAGATGAGTAGATAAGCAAACATTTTGGTAAAGCCTCTGTCCAAGATAAAAGTTTGTGTACTCAAGATGGAGCTTGTGGAGATGACTTCCTTATTGAAAAAAGGAAGAGATGAATCCCATGTTGGGAGGGAGCACTAATGTGTTCTTGATTTATGGGCAGTCATTTTTCAGTTTGAAAAAAAAATGGTCCAGGATGAGAAATTACTTTCCAGTTTGGAAAGTGGTTTGAGATTTCTGACGGACGAGAATTTTCTAGTTCGGAAAATGGTCCAAATCGAACGGTCATTTTTCGTAATGAAAATGGTTCGATGGATTTATGATGTACCATAGACAACGATTCCCCTTTTGGTTAACATAGGGAATGGTCTAGGATAGTCTCTCTTCTTGACGGTCACTCTCAATAGTGGTTAAGAAGATCGGTCCACCTCGTCAGACAGTCATTCTTTCGAACCTCATAGTTGTGAGCAGTTTCGAAGAATGGTTCGTTTTGGAGGTTGGTGCATGACAATAATTTCCTTAGGAAATGGTTCGGACAGTCATTCCCTAGGGAAGATTCATTCTCTCCAGATTGCACTTTTTTTAGTGCTAGAGGAATGGCCCAGATAGGCGAATGGTGTAGGTTCAACAATCAGGGACAGACATTCCCTAGGGCAGATTCATTCTCTCCAGGTTGCACTTTGTTTAGTGCTGAAGGAATGGCCAAAATAGGTGAATGGTTCAGTCTTAGAAATCAGGGAAGTTATTCTTCCTTGCTTGAGAAGAATAGTCTAGATAACTCATCGTTGATGTTTTACCTTCTTAGGGTAGATGCTCTTCTAGATATCACATATGTGAGTGGAAGAATGGCCCAAATGATTCAGTTTATATATCATGACAATGTTTTATGTGCAAGTTGATGATATGATTGTTATGGAAACTATATGTCTCCAGACAATAGATGTATACTACTGTAGTGGATTTGTTCCACTGATTGTGACTATATGTCACTGATCAAGTATCTGTGTGCTACTTGGTGTGGAAGTGTACCAATGGATTGTAGTTGTGTGCTGCTATGGATAGACACAGTTTTGTTCTATTGAATGACATTGTTTCGATCACCTTGAAGACTATCAATAGTGTTGGAAATTATTATCAGCTAGATGGATGATCAATGGACAGAGATTTCCCAGATGGAAAATGGTTCAGAACATTTATTCTTCTAGGACATATGTCTGGATTAGAAGAATGTCTCTTTTGTCACTTTGTAGAGTGAGTGACTTATCCAGCATCATGTTTGATTACTCAGATGGAGTATGGTTTCGAGAGATGATGCAGTTGATGACACTGATAGTGATGATGGTGTTCATGATCTAGTCATGAGATAGTCTATACGACTATGTTTATGCTACCGGGTAAATGGTATGTTTGTGCTCAAGACCATTACTTTCAAATACCTCTCTAGCAGGGAGGGAGTGTTGATATTATGGTAGTTGCGAGAGGTATTTACCTCCACGTGTAAACCTGACGAGAATATAATATCACGAGAAGAAATAAGAAACCCTAATTAGTTCATTAGTAACCGTAGAATACAAGTCAACTCAAGAGGATAACTTGTATTAGGTTATTAGCATCCAATAGAAGAAGTCACTAAAGGAAATATTATATACTAAGTAAATAGGCACCCAAAATCAGAAGTCGGCCCAGGCAGTTTTACAGATTTAGTATAAATACAGGAGGTCAGTCTTCATTCTAGCAGGCATTCTCAGAATTGCAGAAGCAAAACTTGTGCTCACTACAGTTGGCCAATAATGCTAAAGTTTGCAGGAGAGCTCCTGTAGTAGCTGATGCAACTAGCAGATTTCCGTTTTGTCTTGGACTATCTCTTGGTTATGGTGTGGACTCTTTGATCATCTCTTGCTTTGTACACTATCCTTGGAGAAAGGTGCACCACCCTTTGTTTGGATATCTATCCTAGGGTTTTCTTCCATAATGATTCTCTGTCAACGTTAAGTTGCTCAGGGGTGGCTTCGGCCTATGGTTGGGTGACAATAGTGATATTGTTTATGGTTAAATGAGCACATCCATTATATTCTAAAAAATTTCACCTTGCATTTTGATTTATGTGAACACCACATATATGATAAACATAATCGAGTAACATTCTCATATGGTGCTACAAGATAAAAGGTGATCTTAGAGTTGATACAAAGTAATGTGTTCGGAACTGTGCCTATCCCATCACTAGGTAAATCTGTGTATTATGTTTCATTCATAGATGATTTCTAAGGGAACACATGGATTTATTTTCTTAGGAATAAATATGAGGTATTTTATAAATTTAAAGAGTTTAAGGCTCTGGTAGAAAATCAAACAAAGAATAAAATAACAGTGTTGAGGACATATAATTTTGGAGAATTATGCGAGAATGAATTCAAAGATTTTTATAAAAAGTGTTGTATAGCAAGGCAGAATACTACTCCATACACACCTCAAAACATTGGTACATTGCTACTCTTCCTTTCTTTATCCTCGCCCCCACCACCTTTTCTTGTGATTTCTTCACTACTTGTTTTGGCAATGGTTCTCCTAGATTCTAGTGACCCTCTCTGTATACCACGCTAATTTTTTTTGCAACTCAACCGAAATGAGTTTAATAGGAAAATATAGACTCATATTAACTCTTCTTTGGCAATAGCTAGCTTCTATCATTAGTGCATCCTTCTTCAATGTGACGGGTCTCTTTGGCATACTTGATCTACAATATCTCGCAACCTTCAACACTCCCTAAGGATTTAAACCCTATATTTGTACTCTGTTATTTGTGTCATGGGGAATTTGTATAAACATAAGGTTAAACTGTGACAGTGGAACAATATCCTCCCTTTAGAACACTCGTTCATTTGGATCAAAAAAATGGTATTTGATTTCCCTTTGTCGATGCTTCTCCTCAACCTTATAAAAGGGCTTCTTCTCTATGGGATATTTCTCTGCTATGAGGTCCTTCTCGATGGGATTATTCTCTACTACGGGATTCTTCTTTGTTTTATGTGACCTTCCTCCAATATATATCTACGTATGAATTTATTCTCTAGCATACACAGTAGATCTAAAACACCAGATCTACAAATCCACTCACTTATTTCAAATATCATGGATTCTTTGACTATTGTTTAGAAACTGCTAGATGTTTCCCAATGGCTTTATCTCATTCCTAGAATCAATCTCTTGGGGATCAAACTCCAAACTTCCTATCTAGGTTTTCCAAACAGTCATGGCTCTTCACAATTTGTCCTCCACAATACCACAATTTTACGGCTTAGCCTTGCTTACCAGTGAGTACCAAAAACTTCTAAGATCTCTTCTCTCGGCCAATGACCTATATCAAATTTGATCCAACCAATGATATTCTCCTTATCATTTACTTCATCAACCCACTATCACTAGAGAGTCTAGGTTTTCTTGGATATGATACAACATGAAATTTTTAAAAATGCGAGAGAAAATAACCAAGAACATAGAAACAACAATCTTTTATCTTGGAAAACCCAAATTGGTAAAAAACAACTAATAGATCTATTAGTTCCTTGGCCAAACCATGCCAAGATGACCAACCTTTTGGCCTCATCCAAGTGATATTTCATTTCCCAACTCTTGACCCATTACAATCGAGTATCACTATCTTTTTAAAGAATTTAATTACATGCAATCCAAGGTTCTAAAACCACGGGTTGCCAAAACCATGTGCCTAAAACCACGATTATTGACCTAATAAGTTTGAATCTTTCACCGAGTCAAGTTTTCCTAAAAATTTGATGATGATCAATTGTGAGAAATCTCTTGTAAAATATGTTTCTTTTGCATTAATATATTGCCTCAAGTGGCCATGTTGGTTGGGGTCATGCACTGTTTCCCTCTTTGAGGATTTTAACCACATAAAAAAATCGGTGTATTGACCTTTGATCTAGTTGTGTGAGTGGTTACTAGAAGTGTTTGTCCTATGTGGGAATATCAAGTTTTTTCAAATGTGGTATCGGAGCTTGTTTGAAGACAAACTCCCATTGTAGATCAAGATTCAAACATGTGTTTCCACATTCCTAGATTTTTCTATTTCCATGCATTTCTAGATAAGAGGATTGTTCCATCGCATCCATAGTGCTACTTTTAGTAAGAAACAATTTTCATTTCACTCGAAAAGGTTTTTGTTTGCCAAAGGTATGGCCATTTTTGCTAGATCCATAGGTATAAACTCAAAATAGGCCCTTTTTCAATTTTTTTACAGAGTTAATATTTTGGTTTTTTCTATTTTATTCTTTGTTTTCTACTCTTTTCAGTCAGTGTATGCTCTTTGTTGTGCACTCTGCGTGATCTCGCTAAATCAGAAATAGAGCAAAAAGTGTTTTATTTTCTGTGTATTCTCTTTGTTTTGCGTTTTATGCAAGCTCAATAAATCATAAACAAATAGAAGACTTGCATGTTCCGGGTAACCTAACAGAGATCTAACCCCATCATTTTTGAAATTTTGAAGAAAAAATTGAAATTTCATTTGCTATTGTGTGCAATCGTGTTGAAGTTTTTTTGCAGGTAAAAAAAATGGTTTTTTGGGTAATAACACTCTTTGAGTCAAAGAGTAAATACAATTAAAAAAAATCCCCCCTCCGTCATCAAAATTGTTATATATATTATACTAACTCACTTGATTGAAGGTTGATTTATTTAATAAGAGGTCTTGAGTTCAAGTCTCTCTTTTTTTAAATTACTTTTTGAAAAGTTAATGTAAACTTAGGTTATCTCATAACTTCATTGTAAAACATATTTCACTTAAATTATAAAAGTGAATCACCATAAAGTAACTTTAATATTCTTTTTTTTAGTTTTTTTTTTTTTCATGCAACTTTAATTTATAAAGCAACTTCACTGTAAAAGTGATTCTCATTCATTTTGTAAAAGTGGGTCATTGCATAAGTAACTTACTTGTAAAAGTGAGCTTATAGGAAAAGTTAGAGAAGGAAGTGAATTTTTTTTACTCAAACACCTCATTTTTCATCCATCGCCGCGTAGAACAACTTCTCTCTGCCACATGGCGCTTTAGCTACTATTGATGTATTTTTTTTAAATGGAGTAACTTTCACATCCGAAGTCCATTTTTGGTGTTGTTTTTTTTAAACGATCTATTTTTTCGAGAGTTTTCCATATAGACAATCAATTTAATTTTTTTAATCTATATTATCTACATATTTTAATGTCTTCTCCAAGTGATATTTTTCTTACCAGTACCAACTACTTCTCACAGAAATCCCATATGGAGGATGTGCTAAGAATTAAATAATTGTACCATATTACCTTGGAAAAAGAACAAGACCCCACCAATGCTGAGAATAAATCCAAATGGAATAATAAAAATGACAAAACACATGGAATCATCGGAATGTTCATTTCTCCTAATTTACAATTTCACCTTCACAGAATTGATGACCTGAATGAAGCATGGGTTAAGATAGAAGATGTATTTGGTAAAAACAACGTGATTAGAGAACACCAAATTAAAAATTAGTTGATGATTTTAAGTCTCAATGATTTTCATTGCATTTAAAAATATTTATCTAAGTTCGAAACAATTAGACGTTTACTTTAAGACTATAAAATAGATTTCAAGAATGATTGATGCATATATGTTATTGTTGCTAAGCTTGGTAGTGCATATTTTGTCTTTGTATCTACCTTTTATGCCATCATATAAGCTCTAGGGGGTGATAATTACTAAGCTCCCACTCTTGAGTCTTTTTGTGATTATACGATTAGAGAGAAAGATAAGCTTTTGCAACTTCGATTGATTAGAATTGTAACTGTATCTAACAAAGCTTTAGTGACCCAACAAAAATATAAACCCAAGCATCCAAAGAAGAAATATCCTCACAACAACAAGAAAAACATGGGTCCCAAACCCTCGTATCGAGCTTCTTCTCCAAATAGTGTCAAAAGACCAAAACCAAAAAGTAAGAAGACTAATAGGCATTGAAATTTTTATGGGTGAGATGGTCATCTTGAGTCTAAATGTTTTAAAAATATGGAATCCTTAGAAGAATTGATGAAGAAGTAAAACATTAATCTTGATTCTTCTTCTTCTAAATCTTCTTCTCATGGACGTGCACTTTCTTCTTTTGGTTTCTCCTCCAATGCGACATCTACTTCTTCTTTTGATGAGTGAGTTATTGATTCTAGAGAATCTTATCATATGGCTAAGGATAAATCCATGTTTTCTACTCTTAATGAATGTAACACCAAAGATATATTTTTCAGTGAAGACAGATCTCTTAGTGTCATAGAATTTGGAACAATTCAAGTAGACAATGGTCATTTCAATGATGTATTATGTGTTCCAAGTCTTTCCTACAACCTTATATTAGTATATCTGATCACTCATTCAGGTGAAGGTAACACTATAGAGTTTTCACCTCACCAGGTTGTAATCAAGCATTTAAAATATCCTAAGCATGTCCAAGCAACTAGAATTGTTGATGATATTACCAAGATGTACAATTTTGACAACATTGGGACATCATATTTTCAGTTAGTTTTTGTTTCTCATAGTGATGAATTGAGAAAAATTTTCCATGAGTGGTTTTTTCATCTAAACTAACATTCATTGCAGCAACTATGTAATCAAAATATGGTGATTAATATTCCTCTCGTTTCTTGCATAGATGGTGTTTGTGTCAGTTGTGTTCTCAACTAACATCATTAGGACATTTTTTACAAACATGCCTTTTGGAATTCCCCGACCCCTTTGTAGTTTGTTCATAGTGATTTGGGGGGTATTCTTTGTTCTCCTTCTTTCTTTGGATACAAGTACTTATTAACATTCATTAGTGACTTCTCTAGACGCACTTGGTTTTACTTCTTAAAATTTAAGAGTGATGTTTTTGACATGTTTTTGGCCTACAAGGCCCTTGTAGAAAAACAAATTGGGCATCAACTTAAAAGGTTAAGAACATATAATGGAGACAAGTATGCGAAAAATGAATTTACAAGTTATTGTGTGTTAGGTACCTAACCTCCCCAACCCCTCACATAGGTAGAATAATATATTTTCCATGTAATAAAGGCCAATATTAATAAGGCCTAGTAATAAGGAAGAACAAGTCAAATGTAAGAAGACCTAATAGAAGCTTCCACTTCTAGAAGATCTTCCCCTAGATTGTTATTTTGGTAGAAAGATTTAGTATAAATAGGAGTCGAGGGCATGATAAGTTTTTTCTAGGAGATTATTGTAATAGAGATCTTCTCTATTGGAGGTTGCCCTCTTGAAGAGGCAAGTGAAGATTGATATGTTTAATAAAGGTGATATTTCTAGTGTTATTCTAGTATTGTTTTAGCTATAATCTTGTTGTTCCATTACTGCTTACTAAATATTTATGTTCTGCATACTATTATTCATATGGTATATTGCAAGTGGTATCAGAGCACTTTCCTCGACAGAAAATTGTGGGTTATTTTTTTTCAGGGTAGGGATGTATTCTGGTGTTTAACAACTACAGATATGTGTCGTTCAGTGCATAAATATGTTCTCGGGGAAGCATACACACATGAAAGACAATTGGTAATCAAGTGCACATTGTTGGCCACCCTTGTAACCCATGTTGGTACCCCTTCGAGTGGTAGCACATGAGACAGTACCTATATACAAATTGGCCTCGATATCCTAAATCCCTCCGTAGATAAACTGATTGGTCAAATCACTACTATAGTGCCACTGAGAACAACACCCGGGAAGATACTCTCTACTACCTGGGTAGTCAAGTAGTAAAACTAAGGGCATGGTCTAGCCTCCTTAGCTGGTGCTTTGAGATATTGGGCCGAGTATTATTGTTGGACCCCGCACATATATAAGAGAGCTATGGAACATGGAAAACCCTTGTCTGTAGAAATAATAAATACCCTAACCCTTGGGATGGAAACAAAAACAAAACAAAGAAGATCTATTACCACGCAATTGTGCCTCCTATATTTTGGTTGTGAAATTACTACACATTTCTTCCTGTTAAGACTTTGGGCATTTCAACACTACAGTATTCTTCAGATTAGAGTTAAAAAAAAAAAATTGGATCTTGTTGGCACCAGTATTTGAGCCCTATCCCATTGGATTCCTCTCCTCTCCTTGATCCCAGTCATACCTATTATTTTTCAGTAAAATGTTTTTTCTCATGGACCTGAACCCCTTCTAACCCTCTTATTTGGGCCTTACCCCATTGGATTCCCCTCATCACCCTGATCATCATGATACCCTTCACCCATAACCCATTTTTTGTGTGGTCCCACCTGTCCCTTTTCATTGCCCCCCTTCATCATGGCCCACACCCATAGCCAAGACTTGGAAGCCAGCTTCAAATCCTTGTCTTCTTCTTTCACAAATACCTAGCAAGAAGTGCGGCAACTCAATGCCAATATTTACACCATCAATAAAAACATGCATTCCTCCATAAATGAAAAAATGGAAACCATCAAACAAGACCTCTCTACCCATATTGCATCCTTCATTGACATGATTTGTGCCAAGCTAAATATCCCTAGAGACGTTACCTCCTTTAACCCACCTTTGCACCCTGAAGGTGAAACTTCCTCCAATTCCCAAACTTTTCATCCCCATCAATTTCAATGTGACCTACACCTTTCGAATGTGGATGTGAACAAATTTGATGGCTCGGATACAACCGGTTGGGTAACTCAAATGGAACATTATTTCTCTTTGTACAAAATTACAAATGAGTTTTTCAAACTCCAATATTGTGTTCTCCCTCTAGATCAAGAACGTTGGAAATGGTGGCAATGGAGAAAAAATTATCATCAAGGGTATGTGGCTTTGACTCAATTTGTTGCAGATATTTTTGAATGCTTTGACACTAACACCAACCATTTGGGTCATTTGACAAAGTTGAAACAATCTGGCATAGTGGAAGAAATTATAATTGCTTTTGAGTGATTGGATTTTGGCACTGAGGGCATGTCTGATGATTTTTTCTGAGAATTATTTATCAGTGGCCTCAAGTATGAGATTCATGCCCACATCCTCATGGATCTCCCTCAAATTTGGGTGGAAGCTACTAAAATAGCTAAGGAATCAAAACAAGTTGTCTCTTCTCAAACCAAAAAACCCTCCTTCACTCCTCGCCCTAAACCAGACACTCTCCTTCCTCCTTCCACTCTTCTAAAGATCCAGAAATTGACCAAGACATAAATGCCTGAACACCAAATCAAGGACCTTTTTTATAATTGTGATGAAAAATATTTTCCTAGGCACAAGTGTAAGGAACAAAATATTGTTATGTCCATCTCTGAGGATGTTTCTAAAGAAGATATTGAGGCTCCCCCTATGGTCGTGTCACTTGAACCCATTGACATGACTCAACATTCCAACCCTCTAGAAGTTGAACCAGTCATTTCCCTGAATTCTCTCACTGTCTTCTCTGCTCCCCAAACCCTCAAGCTAATTGGTTACATTAATGATCGGAAGGTCATCATCCTAGTTGATAGTGGAAGCACCCATAATTTTATTCATCATCGTATTTTCCTAGAAACTAATTTTTATATCCGAGCAGTCAAACTCTTTCAAATCATGATTGCCAATGGCAATTCCATGAAATGTGGGGGGATTTTTGAAAATGTATGTCTCCAAATTGGTCATTACCACATGAAATCTCATATGTTTTCTATCGATATGGGTGGTTATAATATTGTATTGGGTGTCAAATGGCTAAGGACTATGGGCCCCATTCTCATGTATTTTAATGATTAACCATGAATTTCAACCTAGAGGGCGAACAATATAAGTTCCAAGTCATCACAACAGGTTCCCCTGAGATCAACAGTTCCCATCACATGGAAAATCTCCTCAAAAAAGGTCATTTCGAAATTATTTCACAACTCCATTCCATTCATGCCACTGAGACACCTTTTGTTCCTCCTGACCTCTAATCCATCCTCTCCAAACATCAAGTTGTTTTTTCCACTCCCAAGGGACTTCCTCCTTCCTGTGGTTCTCATGATCATTCCATTCCCCTTGTCCCTGACAACCTTCCTCCCAATTTCCATCCCTATTGTCATCCCTTTTCCTAGAAAAATGAAATTGATAAAATTGTTCAAGAATTGCTTGTTGCAAGTGTTATCCATCCTAGTAATATCCATTTTTCTTCTCTTATGGTCATGGTACTTAAGAAAAAAGGATCTTGTCACATGTTTCCTAACTTTCACGCCCTCAACAAACTCACCATAAAAGATAAATTTCCCATTCCTATCATTGATGATCTATTGGATGAATTAAGTGGTGCCCAATTCTTTACTAAAATTGATCTTCGTTATGGCTACCACCAGATACGTATGAAAGAGGTTGGCATCCCTAAGACTACATTTCTAACTCATGAGGGCCACTATGAGTTCTTGGTCATGCCCTTTGTCTTGTGTAATTCTCCCTCCACTTTCCAAAGCCTCATGAATCACGTTTTTCGTCCTTTCTATGTCATTTTGTCTTAGTTGTCTTTGATGATATTCTCATCTATAGTAAAACTTGGACAACCCATCTTGCTCATTTAGATCGATTTCTTCGTCTACTCTCTTGGCACTAACTTTTCCTCAAACAATCTAAATGTGCTTTTGGAGCCTCGAAAGTCGAGTACTTGGGTCATATTGTTGGCAAGGTAGGTGTTAGGGTGGATCCTAAGAATATTGAAGATATGAAGGATTGGCCTCGACCCAAGACTCTCAAAATCTTATGTGGTTTTCTAGTCTTAACATGCTATTATCGCAAGTTTGTTAATAATTATGGAAAATTTGTGATGCCTCTCAATTCTCTCCTTAAAATGAATTCTTTCACTTGGACTCTTGTAGTTGATCAGGCCTTTCAAGACTTGAAAGTAGCTATGTGAACCACTCATGTCATGTTCCTTCCTACCTTCACAAAGAACTTTTTCCTGGAATTTGATGCTTCTGGGAGAGGAATTGGAGTAGTCCTTATGCAATATGGTTGGCCTTTGGCCTTTACCAACAAACAACTATGAGAGGGGCATTTGGTCCAATCAATCTATGAAAAGGAAATGTTGGCTATTATGCATGTAGTGGACCTCTGGAACCCTTATCTATTAGGGAAATGCTTCCAAATCAAGACATATCATCAGAGCCTCAATTATTTTCTGGAGAAACGTCCTTCATCCCCGGAGCAACAAAAATGGGTGACTAAGCTATTTGGATATGATTATGAGATCATTTACAAGAATGTCAAAGAAAATGTGGTTGTTGAATCTATTTCAAGAAAATATGAAGATGAAGGGTCCCTTTTTTCCCTCTCCTTTATTGTACCATATTGGATCCAAGTTATTCGCCAGGAATGGCTGGAAGATCCCAAAATTTCACGTTTGATCCAACAATTGCAAGTCAATTCTCTAGTTTCCCCAGGGTAATATTGGCACAATGTTGAGATGTGCTACAAATGTCGTCTTTATTTATGTAAACAATCACAACTTAAATCCACGATGATTTATGAGCTTCATTTTGCACCCACAACTAGGCACTCGGGGTTTACCAAAACCTATAACCGGGTCAAATGTTCTTTTTTCTGGGATGGTATGAAACAAGATGTTTGAAATTTTATGGAAGAGTGTGATGTTTTTCAATGCAACAAGGGATAAATAGTCAAATCTCTTGGAACACTAAAATTGATTTCGATTCCATCCACTATTTGGAGGGATATCTCTATGGATTTCATTGTTTTCTTACCTAAATCGAGAAATAAGTCAATCATCATGGTGGTAGTTGATCATATTTCCAAGTATGATCATTTTTGTTCTCTTCAACACCCATTTACCGCCTCCACTATGGATCAAATTTTCACGGATAATGTCTTCAAGCTTCATGGAATGCCTCATTCTATTGTTTTTTATTGAGATCCCACTTTCACCAACATTTTTTGGAAAGAATGGTTTAGGCTATAGGGCACACAATTTCATATCATCATTGTCTATCATCCCTAGAGTGATGGTCAAACTGAGGTTATCAACAAGTGTTTGGAAACATATTTGAGGTGTTTTTCATCTGAAAGAAAAAATCAATGGGCTCAATGGTTACCACTAGATGAATGGTGGTACAACACTTATTACCATACAACGACTTCCATGACTCCTTTTGAAGCAGTGTATGGACAAAATCCACCTTCAGTTCTCTCAAACATTCCTGGTGTCTCGAAGGTCCAGGAGGTTGACCAAACTCTTATGGTTCATGAGGATATTCTTCGTACCCTTAAAGATAATTTGGTCATGGCTCAGAATCACATGAAGAAACAAGTAGATCAAGGTCGCTCCAAATGTCAATTTGTTGAAGGAGATCAGGTGTTTCTTCGACTGCAGGCTTATAAGCATACTTCACTCAAGGTCAAACATTGTCAGAAAATGGTGCCCAAATTTTATGGTCCTTATACAGTTATCAAGAACATGGGACATGTGGCCTATCAGTTAGCTTTTCCCAGTCATTCTAAGATCCATCATGTTTTTCATGTCTCCTGCTTAAAGAAGGTGATTGGAACTAAGTGCCAAACTCAAACCAACCTCCCCGAGTTGGATAAAGAAGGCTCCATTTGGTTTCATCCATAAGAATTCTTGGACCAACGTGAGTGTCATCGTTGTCAACACACCATCAAGGAAGTGCTAGTACATTGGAAATATACAACTCCAGCAGATACCACCTGGGAGCCAACTACAATTCTGCAACAATTTCCTCATCTCAAGCCTTGAGGACAAGGATATTTTTTAAGGGGGAGAGCATGTTAGGGATGTAATGTACCTAACCCCTCATGTAGGTAGAATAATATATTTTCCATGTAATAAAGTCCAATATTAATAAGGCCTAGTAATAAAGAAGATAAGTCAAATGTAAGAAGACCTAATAGAAGCTTATGCTTATAGAAGATCTTCCTCTAGATTTTTCTTAGTATAAATATATTTCGAGGGAATGCAAAGTTTTGTCTCGGAGATTATTGTAATAGAGTTTTTCTTTGTTGTAGGTTTCCCCCTCGAAGAGGCAAGTGAACATTGCTATATTTAATAAAGGTGCTCCTTTTTGTGTTATTCTAGTATTGTTCTAGCTATAATCTTGTTGTTCCATTACTGCTTGCTAAAAAATTTTGTTCCACATACCATTATTCATATGGTGTATTGCATTGCACGCAAGGAATTCAAGTGCAACATATTGTTCCATATACACCACAACAAAATGGTGTTTCTAAGAGAAATAATCACACTTCAAAAGAAATGAATAATTTTATTATCCAATCTAAAGGATTAAGTCTTCATTATTGGGCAAAAACCATCAACTATGAAAATTATATAGTAAATTTCATTCCCACAAAGGATTTAAAAAATATAACATCGAAAGAAGCATGGACTAAAATTAATCCAGATGTAAACCACTTCTATGTATTTGGTAGTATAGAATGGGCTCACATTCCTGAACGGAAAAAAAATTCATTGCAACCTAAAAGTGAGAAGTACATTTTTGTTGGATATTCTGAATATGTCAAAGATTATGAAATTATTCAACCTCATTCCAATGAAACAATTATTATAAGAGATGTTAAATTTGATGAAAATCTCTTAGCATGTGAAACTAATTCGACATTTGTGCCATCTTCATCTTGTGAACCATCTTCAATGTTTGTGCCATCTTCATCTTGTGATCCATCTTCGGTGTTTGTGCCATCTTCTTTTTCTATTATGGTTTCTTCTTCAGATGATGACCATGAGGATGAAAATCCACCTCTTCCTTCTCACCTTCATCTAGATGATTCCATTGAATATGAACCCACACCAACACCACTAGTTCCTAGAGAAACAGGTCATCTTGCCAATGATCTTATAGATAAACATCAGACATGTTCAAAGTTCCAATGAGCCTCCTCTATTTTAACTCAAGTTTCAGAGACTCATGATCCATAAACATTTGTATAATATTTTGGCCATATATATAGGGACACATTAATGAATGAATAATATCATTCCTTAATGGTGAATGATACTTAGGATCGTATACCTCTTTTGAAAGGAAGGAAACTTTTTAGATGTAAGTGGGTGTATAGAAATAAGTATGCATCAAATGGAAATGTTGAAAGACATAAGGACTATTTAGTTTCCAAAGTATTCTCTCAAGTTTAATAAATTGAATATAATGAAACCTTTTCCCCTGTAGCCAAAATGAATTCCATCCACCTTATTCTAGCCCTTATTGCCTCACATAAATAAGAGGTCCATCAGATGGATGTTAAATACATATTTTTACATAGGGATTTTCAAGAAGAAATCTACATGGAACAACCTCCTAGCAACGTTCAAAATGAATCCAACCTTGTATGCCACCGTAATAAATCTCTATGTGGTCTTAAGCAATCTCCTCGATCTTGTTATGCAAAAATTGATAGCTTTCTTCTTAACACTGGATTTTCTAGATGTCATTCTAACCCTAATCATGTCTATACCAAGAAAATGTGAATCCATCTCATAATATTTGTTCTTTATGTTGATGGCCTTATCCTCACTGGTATTGACCCTAAATTTTTAACCCATGTGAAATCTAGCCTTAAAAATAAATTTTAAATGACATACTTAGGTTATTTGTATTATTTCACCGCTTTCACATGGAATATTCTAAACCATCCCCTTATCCCTTCCAATTTGTAGTCAAACTTACTACCACCTATACTACACTCAAAGTTGGTGTCACTTTGTTTTGTTAGTTAATTGGTATCCTTTTGTATTTAACTCATACTCGTCCTGATATTTCCTTTCTTGTTGGTCTTATTGCCCGATATATGCAAACACCCCATGAGAGCCATTAGAAAGAAAAGAAAAAGATACTTCAGTATATATGAGGTACAATTTAGTTTGGTATACATTATATCTCAAGGGGGGTCCTTTGCTGGTTGTTTTAACTAATTCACATTGGGTCGGCGACCCTGATGATCGAAACTCTACCATAGGTTATTTTTTCATCCTTAGTTCTGGACCTGTCACTTGGGCTTGTAAGAAACAATAAGTTATTTCTCGTTATTTAATAGAAGTAGAGTACCAAGAAATGGTTAATGCAAGTCAATAAGCCTTATGGCTTCGACAGATCCTTTTAGAGTTTGGATTCCAGTAGCAACATTCTACCACCCTTTGGTGCGGCAATTAGAGTGTCATCAAGATCGCCAAAGATTTGGATCAACATCAATGCATCAAACACATTGAGCTACACATGCACTTCATCAGAAAAATAATTCATGATCGAGTTATTTAATTTCTCTTTCTCCCTCTAAAATATCAAGCTAAGGCATTTTTACAAAGTCTTTTACATAAGCAAATTTTTCCAAAGTATGTTCTATGTTAGGAGTTCAAGAAGTCGTCATTAAAGGGGGATGGAATCTAATTCCTCCTTCCTTCTCCTATTGTGTCACCTTTGTAAATCCTTCAATATTATCCCAAGTTGTTCTTAAGGGGGGATGTTAGGATATTTAGACACTTAGGAGTTAGTTAAATTCAACTTGGTCTAATATGTCTTTAGGTAAAAGTGTGTTTCTTTACTATGCATTTGTAGTTATGTAATTCGACGTTCATGATTTTTTCTAGACATAGATTGATCTGACGACACATATTTTCCTCGATCTTAATGACTGTATTGATCTATGGATTAACACCCTATTGGTCCATGACCTCTATTTAAAGAGCATGGAGGGTTATTTTATGATGATCGATTGTGAGAAACTATGTTGTAAAATATTTTTCTTTTTCATTAATATATTACCTCAAGTGGCCACATTGGCTAGGACCATGGACTGCTTCTCTCTTCGAGGGTTTTAACCATGAAAAAACATTAGTGTATTGATATTTGATCTGGTTGTGTGAGTGGTTACTGAAGGTGTTGATCATGTGTGGGAATATCATGTTTTTTCAAACAATATGTGCATTGTCTTCCCAAAACTTTTACTATGTTAATTCTATGAAAGGGAATAATAGATTTAGATAAACCTTGTGAGGAAGCACAATGTCTTGAGAAAGACCAAAAAGGGTACCCCTTAGATATTTGTACTTCTTCTATTTTGAATAATGCAAAGTATGCTAAAAATAAATCATAGGTTTCAAAAATTACTTGTTGGAAAATCAAGTTAAGGTTTTGTGTAACGAAGTTGTGACCTTGCAAGAGGAACAAAACAAGATAAAGACTAGACATAACATGGAAATGATGGCTTTGTGTATAAATCATAACCTTATTTAAATATGAAAAGGAATCTGGTTGTAAATTTTAGATAAATTTGATTATAAAATTTCTTTACCAATTAGACCTAGGTATAATAAAGCCTCACTTCTCTTCTTGGTTGTTTCGAATTTAAATCTGAAATCTCAGAAGAAAATTAGATCTTGAATACATTTAACTCGTAGAGTAAGGAGTTTGTATTGCATGATTTTAAAATCTTATCTTTTGTAGAATTTGATGTAGGGGTAGATATTAACATCCTAGTTTCAAATAAGGATAGGGTTGAGAATGAAGGGGATGTGTCATATGCTTCTAGTGATTTTATTAATCCTAAAGTAAAAGTATGTATAAATTTATATCTTCCTATGTTGAACAATAGTTGAAAAAAGGATAATGAATTTTTGAACATTGACCAATCTATGATTTGTAATCAAAACGAAGAATTTTTAAGCCCCAAGGAAATTAGTTTCACATCAAATTCCAATGATCATTATGTTTTCCAAAAGTATTTTGAGGAATTTGACATAGAGGAACCTTTATCCGATTCTTCCTTGTTCTTGTTCCCATGCCTTAATTCCAAGAATGCAACACATGATGAAAGTAGGTCCTTGGAATTAGATATAGTTGAGATTTAAAATCATTTTCAGGTCATTTGTTCTAAGTACACTCTTTTGCTAAATCATATCCAAGACAAGAAGGTAGTGCAATAGAAATACTTGAAACCAAATAAGTTCCAAGATCCAGTTTGTTCAAAAAATGAAAAATAGGTAGTGGTGAGTGTGCCAAATAAAAACCTCGACGCCTTATCTTTTTTGAATCATCTCATGCATGTCAAGAAATATTCCCCTTTTCTAATAACAAATTACAAGGATACATTTTCAACTCATAATCGTGAATGTCACGACTAACATCTACTTTATAGCAATGAGGAAGTAGGAGGGGCACATTAAGTACCATATGAAAAATTTGGATTGATTGGATATGAGAAGGTTGAATTTTTCATTTCTATAGATGAATAATTTATTATCACCGGTAGGAGTATGATTTCAATTTTTATGAATGCCATAAATTCACATCAATAAATCAATCTAAAATGGAAAATAAGGACCAAGTGTTTGATGCCATATTACTATGGATGAAATCGTTCTTTGATCAAATTTTAGGGTTACAAAATAAAAAAATATATATTCACAAATCATTCACTAAAAATGGACCATCGATAGACTTTGATCTATATCAATCTACAACATAATTTCTAGCTCGGAAAACATGATACTATAGTTCAGTGCATAGAGCATCTATGTGGATGGTTACATTGATATCTTGATTTCGCTTGGCATAGGTTTGTTGATGATTAGTATAGGACATAGGATATGTTTTGTTTTCTGTTTTTAGCTTAGCTTCGCTTTTAATTAGCTTGCTTAACATTTCTTGTTTTATTTTCAATTTCATTCGAAGAATAAATTTTGATTTCATTATTGCTTTGCACATTCTATTTTTATTACCTTTATAGCTTAGCTTGTTATATGATAGATAGGTCTTCCTTTTCTTCTTGAAATTTTCTATTTTGATGATTAACTTATGATTTGACATAATTGAGTCCTTGATCTAATGAAGGATGTTTATGCAAGAGAATTTTTTTCTAGAGTTGTAGAAGAGAAATCATCTTACTCTGTTCATAACCTTATTTTTTACAACTACAGGATTGATAAGCTATAATTCAAACTAGGAAATATTTAGATAGGTATGTGATATTATTTATTAAAATCTCTTAATTCTATTAAACCATTTAGCTACTGGGAGAATAACATAGATTTGGTAGTAGATATAAAATACTAGTCTTTTCATACACCTCTTAGTGGGTCTAATACTGATCAACCTATGACACGAGAGAAGAGAATACACCACCTTTGAGAATTGGTCATTTCAATATTTTCTTTGAATACCTTGATTATATCATTGACCTTAGATGATTATTTATCTTTTTATAAAACTTATTTGTAAGACTGGTTCACAAGCTTGGAAAATGATGATATTTCCCTCACATTGATCCCATTATTTGAGGGAGATGCATATAAGAAATTCTCAAGTGTTGTTCTAAATTAGCTTTCTTAACATATCTAGTTTTATTTTCAATTTCATTCGAAGAATAATTTTTTATTTCATTAACTTACATATGATTTGATAGAATTGAGTCCTTGATCTAATGAAGGATGTTTATGCAAGATAATTTTTTTCTAGAGTTGTAGAAGAGAAATCATCTTACTATGTTCATAACCTTGTTGTTTGCAACTACGGGATTGGTAATCTATAATTCAAACTAGGAAATATTCAGATAGGTATGTGTTATTATTTATTAAAATATCTTAATTCTATTAGAGCATTTACGTACTAGGAGAATATCACATATTTGGTAGTAGATCTAAAATATTAGTCTTGTCAAACAACTCTTAGTGGGTCTAATACTGCTCAACCTGTGACATGAGAGAAGAGAATACACCACCTTTGAGAATTGTTCATTTCAATATTTTCTTCGAATACCTTGATTATACCCTTAACCTTAGATGATTATTTATCTTTTTATAAAACTTCTTTGTAAGACTGGTTCACAAGCTTGGAAAATATTGATAATGCCCTCACACTGATCCCATTATTTGAGGGAGATGCATATAAGAAATTCTCAAGTGTTGTTATAAATTGTAGTGTTCCCCTAGAATGCCTTTTAATTTATGAATGTATTGATTGCTACTTGAGCAATTTTGACATGCCTTCGAATTTTGGGGACATGTCGTCGAAACATGTTGTAGACACCTAATGGAACAAGAATCTACAAGCACACCCATAAAACACATATTAAAGTTTTAGCTCAATATTTTTAGTTCAAATATTTTAATTCAAAATTGGTGTCACGTTGTTGAGGATAGAATAATGTTGTTCTTAAACTTTAGGGGAGCTAATTAGAGTATGGAAAAGGTAATATTTTAAAGAAAAAGATGGGAATATATTTTTCGTTAGGATTCATAATCTAGTCCCCCTTTGTCCTCAAAACCTAGTTCATTAATACTCGAGATAGCACAAAGCTTAACATTGGATTTGAATATGGATGTAAATATGTAGAATATGAAACAAAGAAGTGTGGTGTTATTGGAGATTTGATTTCAACGAGAATTACTAAAACCTATAATGTTCACTAGACAAGCATGTTTCATCCAACTATTGAAGCTTCACTAGACAAACATGCATTCAAAATCTTGCACAAAAAATAAGCCTTTTCCCAAAGTTTTTATTAACATTTGATTTCATTTTCATGCATGTTTTCTGTCAAATGTTGTATAGGATTTTGCTTTTATTTTTGGAATAATATTTTTTTCCTACAACTTGCATGATGTTTTTCAAGAATGACCTATGTATTTTTAGATCTTTCTCTTCTTTGTAATAATTGATTTCTTTCGATTCTATAGTTGATTTCAACACTCATGATTTTCAATTTAATTTCAATATTTTTTTTGAATTGTTTTAAATGCTTGAAGAGTTTTTGTAGATATTTTGACTATCTTACATCTCGTATTTGATTCTTGTTGAAGCGACTTACTTATGGTACACTCATCAAGTCATGAAAACTCACTATGCAATGTCTTGTTGTAACATAGGAGGGACCAAATATCAACATAACTTGTGAATACCATACGAAAATTATTAGATCAATGTTGTAACCTAGAATTCTCTAATTAGTTAAGTTCCATGATGATTTGAGACTCAAGTTGTCCATTGGATGTAGCTTGGGTGGTTGGGAGGAATGGTTGCTACCCTCCCCATCCAGGTTCAATTCCTTGTAAGTGGCATTGATCAACAAAATGATTTTGCAATGATCAATGAAGGAAAAGGGGAAATATTCATAAGGGATATGCACAAAAACCATAATATCTCACCCACTTTCATCATCATCATTATCATGTTTATCATCGTTATCATCATGATCATCATAATTGTCCTCATCCTCATCCTTGTCATTTCATTGTTGTCGTCGTCATAATAATTTTCATCGTTGATCACTCACTAAGCCATTTTTGAATAATTCCATTCATCATTAAATCCTTTTTGAGTGCATAAAAAAACTTTCACACACACACATCTCTATGTGTGTGTGAAGTTTAGGAAATCGAAAATGGTGATGATGATGATGACAATAATGATTACGACAATGAATGATTCAGATTTATGAGCGGAACGAAATGAATAACAGACTGAATACAATAACATGGATATGTGGAGAACAACAACATATATCCAGTGAACAATAACTTCTATTGAATAAATAAAATAGGTTGAAACTGTAAAACTGCATAACTGAAAACAACTTGCTCGAATAGTGGTAGCTATCAATAAGAAGAGATGTGGCTTCTACGTGCATCGGTCTGAGAAGAATGATTACAATGAGGCTCCAGAGGCATTTTTAACATTACTCATGAATGTCAAAACACTAGACATCCAAAAACCTAACCCTAGGATATGAAACGCCAAAAGTTATGTGGGCCCTGATGGGTAATTTGGTACCTCAAATTCATGGGGTCATAACTTTTGCATACAACCTCCGTTTTAGGCATGTGATAGCATGTTGGAAAGGTCTTTCGATAACTACAGATTATGTCATCCAACTTTGACTATTGAAAGCACAAGAAACATTGTTTAGGGCCCCAAAATGGTCCTGGAAGTATAGAAAGATGTGATGACATGAAAACTTCCAAAATAATCCAGTTAGATTAGGTGGGCGGCCACCAATCTCCACCTAGATGCTATGTAGGGATTCTGACAGCCCCAGAAGTGTAGAAACCACAATTACAAAGAATTACAGAAGAACGTATTGAACTAAAAACTAGCAAGAGTAGTCAGTTGGAATAGGTGGGTGGCCACCAATATCCACTTGGATCAATGACGATGATGATAGTGAAATGACAATGATGAGGATGAAGACAATGATCATGATAATGATGACGAATATTGTTATCATGATAATGATGATGATGAAAATGATGAAATTGGATGAGATACTACAGTTTCCACACACATATGTTGTGAATATTTCCCCTTTTCCTTCATTGATCGTTGTAAAACCCTTTTATTGATTACTCACTAGGCCATTTTTTAATCATTACATTCCTCATTAAATCCTTTTTTAGTGTATAAGAAAGCTTCTATGTGTGTGTGTGTGCACACACACACACATGTGTGTGTGTGTGTGTGTGTGTGAAAGTCTCCCCAACAACCTTTGATATGTTTAAAACTAGGTATGGGCCCCTCTGCATGGGCCTTGAGCTTCGATTTGACTTGGAACTTGACATGGATAGTGCACTTAGGCCTTGGGCATGTGTTGGTGAAAATAAGTGATGGTATGACCTAATTTTAGTCAAATGGGAAATGGATAATTAAAGATAAAGGTGATGAATGATGGTTTAATAACATGGACAAGGCCAAGGGCCTATATTTTTTTTATCAATTAGACACTAAATATTTTTTAACTAAATGTACAATTGATAATGGGACATTAAGGTGATGGATGATGATTATTAATGTGGACAAGGCCAAGGGTCTATATATATAAATAAGTGAGGTTATCAAATGGGAAATGTATAATGAGATATTCAAGTGATGGATGATGGTTTAATAGTGTGTATAAGTCCAAATGTACCATTGATAATGGAAGTTTAAGGTGATGGATGATGGTTAAATAATGTGGACAAGGCCAAGGGCATATATATATATATATATATATATATATATATATATATATATATATATATATATATATATATATAAGTGAGGTTACAAAAAGGGAAATGAATAATGAGAGATTAATATGATGGATGTGTTGATTAATTGGGTTGGTTTTCATTGATGTCAATAACTCCTAATTATCATCCATTACCTTGATCTTTCAATATCCCTTTCCCATTTACATACACAACTCCTCATTATCATGTGTTCCTAAGTGTATTCTGCAAACAAAATTCCAAATCAAATATATGATCCAGGTGGATGTCGGTGGCCACCCACCTTTTCCAACTGGCTCAAAACAATTTTCTGGCAATTTTGGTAATTTACTATTTTTAACAGTTTTTAACTTCTGGGGCCATTTTGAGGGGCTAAATGAAGGTTGTTTGGGATATATCTTCTCAATAATATCCAAAGTCTCTAATTGAGCCCCCTAAATGAATCCCCTCAATGATACCTTTCCAACAAGTTATCGTGCACCCCAAATAGAGATCGTATTCCAAAGTTACACCCCCGGGAAGTTGATACACCAAACTACCCAAAACGGGGTCCACAAAATTGTTGGTTTTTCATCTTCCGAGGTTAGGGTTTTGGATTTTCTTTATGATAAAAAGGCCTTTGGAGCCTCATTGTAAAATTATATTCTTTTGGATGCGATTAGCCGTCACATCTCTTCTCAGAGATAAGTTGTCACCATTCTAGCGAGTCTTTCACTCTGTATTTTACAGTCTTTGTACATTTTCACTCATTAATAGAAAATTGTGCATTATTGTATCTGTGTGTTTATGGTTTCATATCTGATACATTTATGTTATATTATTGAATATTTGAGATATCTATGTACATTTCTTTATTATATCTCCTCTCTCATTTCGTGTCGAAAATAATCCAGATCAGTGGTATCAGAGCAGGTTGCTCTTGATCGTTTTTTCCGGCGCATGTCCCCGACGAGGTCTGAGTATAGAAAGTTGGGTCTTCAGCGTGTCTCTCTTGAAGATGATCATTCTTGTATGCCCAAGAAATCCTCCATGGTGGAATAAAAAAAAATGATGGAGAAGACGATTCTATCAACCTGTTGCTTGAGCAAGCTCTCACGCAATAGAGGGATGAAATGATGGAGAATTTTCCCCACATACTTCAACGTTTTTCGATAGCAATAGGTGCATCTTCATCAAACAACCACTTTGGAAGCACCTCTCCTTTCAAGGTACATGTTAATTTTGATATTCCCTTATTTGAAGGTCAGATAGATGTGGATGCCCTAGACAAATGGTTAAATCTACTAGAAGGTTATTTCTCTATTCACCATTTTTCCGACAGAGAAAAGATCATCTTCGCACTCCTTAAATCTCTCCCCCATGTCAAACATTGGTGGGAAACTTACTAGGAGAAAAGTTCCATAGAAGAGTCTAGAATATATGGGGTCGATCCCACTTGGGATTTTTTTATGGACGCGGTAAAGGAACAATATTACCCTGTTGGAAACTATGAGAACCAGTATATGAGATGGACCACACTGCGGTAAGAGAGGGGCCAAGCAGTTCCAGAGTTAACCAATAGCTTACATACCTTGTGCACCAAGCTAGGTATCAAAGACTTTGAACAACATTTGGTTCTGAAATACCGTGAGGCTCTACACAGATACATCCAAACTAAAATGGATTTTCTGGACATCTCATCACTCGGTGTTGCTTATCGATATGTTGTTAAAATCAAGCAGAAATTTAAGCACCAGAACAAATGGGAGTTTGTGTCTGCAAATCCGCAACAACCAAAGTTTGATAAAGACATCCCTAACAAATAGTCTTCCGAAAACCATTCCAAGCCACAGGAAAAGAAGGGTCACGGGAAGACAAAGAAGGACACTGGAAAATGATGTGATTTCCACAAAATCCCCTGGCACAACACTGATGAATGTCGCTCAAAACAGTCATTGGTGGTCGAGATCAAAGACAAGGAGCCGAACCCTGATTTAGAATTTGATTCTGAAAATACTAGTGTAAGATAGATCATTGACGCAAACCCCATTGCTATTGTCGTGATCACAACAATTCGACCGTAAGAACCAACAGATCCTGAAGAGGGGGAGTGTCTTTTTCATTCACAAATGTGGGTGAAGGGGACCCTGCTGCATTTTATTGTTGATAGAGGAATCCAGAAGAACCTCATCTTAGTAGAGGTCATCAAACAGTTGGGATTGTCGAAAACACCACACCCTCAACCATAAAACATCGGGTGGCTTCGTCAGGAATGAGATCTTCGTGTCAGCCAACAGTGTCGATTGTCATACGGTATCCATCCCTTCAAGGATGAGGTATTATGTGATGTTGTCCCACTGGATGTCTGTGATGTTCTCTTGGGCCAACCATATATGTGGAAACTCCATGTTGTTTATGAGTCTCGACCCGACAGTGTCATTGTTTCTTTGGGGGGTCATCTCTATAGAATAACAGAGGTAGTTCTGACTATTGTTCCACCTAAAAAGTGTCTCTATTGTTACAAAATTTATCTTCTTAACAATCTATTCAAAAGGGGAACAAAAGGATACTGCAACTACTATAGCCTTGACCCAAACACCTTTTGTCCAACAGAAGCAGGTCGACAAGATTGCAGCAAAACACAAATATTCCTTCTGCACATAGTCATATCAGGTAGCTCGACTAGTTGAACAGATTCAACCCCACCAACAACAAGTTTGTGACAACCTTCAACAAGCTAAGCAACACAACTTCTCCAACAAGGTAAGCAACTCATCAAGATGTAGATTTAGCAAAACGCTTTTCCCTCCTCCCTAGGCACTCAACACAATGGAGACCATTACCTCCTAAGGAGGGAGGATTGATCTAGGTGGATATCGGTGGCCACCCACCTTTTTCAACTGGCTCAAAACAATTTTCTGGCAATTTTGGCAATTTACTATGTTTAGCAGTTTTTAACTTCTGGGGTCATTTTGAGGGTCTAAATGAAGGTTTTTTGGGATTGAGATTTTCAATAATAGCCGAAGTCTCTGATTGTGCCCCCTAAATGAATATCCTCTATGATACCTTTCCAACGAGCTATCATGCTCCCCAAATAGAGATCGTATGCAAAGTTACACCCCCGGGAAGTTGATACACCAAACTACCCAAAGCGAGGTCCACAAAACTGTTGGTTTTTCATCTTTCGAGGTTAGGGTTTTGGATTTTCTTTATGATAAAAAGGCCTTTAGAGCCTCATTGTAAAATCATCTTCTTACATATGTGATTAGTCGTCACATCTCTTCTCATAGATAAGTTGTCACAATTCTAGGGAGTCTTTCACTCTATATTTTACAGTCTTTGTACATTTTCGCTCATTAATAGAAATTTGTGTATTATTGTATCTTTGTGTTTATGGTTGCATCTCTGATACATTTAGGTTATATTATTGAATATCTGAGATATCTCTGTACATTTATTTATTATATCTCCGCTCTCATTTCATGCCAAAAATAATCCAGATCAAGATAAGCCAAAGAGCCATGTGAAGGGTCCCATACCGTGTACTCAATGTATAAACCAAATTGGGAAGACACTTATATAAAGGTAAGCGATCCACTTTTGGCATGGATGCGGGACAAGTTTTAACTAGGAAAGTTTTCTAATGTAAGGATTTAAAGCAACAAACTTTAAATTGAAATGTCACTTCATTTTTATCTTTGATTTCATGAAGGACTCCATTATTCAATTTATGTGACACACACCTCTCTGCTTGTACTAAAGCAATCATAGGAGCTCCTAGTGGTTCATAGTTCCAAAGCGATGCAATTGGAATAAAAAATCCATCATGAAAGTGTTTTCGATGAAACCCCATTCTCAATGCCAAGATCAAGTTTATCATCTAGAGGAGAATTCTGAAAATGTTTTTCTTCCAACCCGCTTTTGCACAAGTTCTTCTACCTCTGCATCGTAAAAAAATATTTAATTGGTTAGACACTTCCACTTAAAGAATAATGTTTATTTAGATACTTACACATAAAAATATTAAAAAATATTTAACTGATTACACACTTACTTAAAAAATAATGAATAATGTTTACTTACACACTTACACTTAAAAAGTGTAAAATGTTTATGTAGATGCTTATAATTAAACACTTATATATTTAATGTTTAAGGTTTAGACACTTATAATTATAAAAATGTTAAAAGTTTATTAAGACATTTTTAATGTTTGCTTGAACACTTATACAAAAAAAAAAAATGTTTGTTTAGACACCTACATTAAAATATTTAAGGTTTTCTTAAACATTTTCAATTTGTAATGTTTGTTTAGACACTTATACTAAAAAAATGTTTGTTTAGACATTTACGTTTAGAATAAAAATATTTAAGATTTTTTTAAACATTTTTAATATTTGTTTAGACACTTAAAAAATATTTAATGTTTACTTAGACACTTGCACTTAAACACTTATCCTTAAAATAAAAAAAATATTTAATGTTTACTTAAACACTTATTTTTTAATATTTGTTTAGACACTTAAACATTTATTTTTTAATGTTTTCTTA